>JAQFJA010000015.1:8408822-8422629 GCA_029874485.1 Naso brachycentron
AGCGGTGGGCGAGCTCTGACCGTCTCTTCCTTGTTACTGCACACACTGTCGAAAAAATGGTGTCTATCTGCTTGTCACGGACTTGGGGGTGAGGCAAGACACGAAAACAAAAAAAAATGTTGGCGTATCCCTTTAATACAATAAAGTGACCGTTGATGACATCTGTGTTGGTCCACGAGATGTCTGCTGTGAAACCCACCTATAGAGACAAACGACCATTTATGCTCACATTCACACCTACAGGCAGTTCAGAGTCACCAGTTAACCTAACCTGCATGTCTTTGGACTGTGGGAGGAAGCCGGATACCCGGAGGGAACCCTTGCAATCACAGGGGGGAACATGCAAACTCCACACAGAAAGGCCCTACTGCAGCAGGTGTCGAAACCCAGGACACGGATTTGAACCCAGAACCTTATTGCTTGAGGCAACAGTGCTAACTACTTAACCACTGTGCTGCTCATAGCATTTATAGCTGAATTTAATTTAGTATTGTACTTTCATAACTGTAGGGCTTTTAAAAGACCTGTTGACAAGAATGGTCAAAATCAAAAATGAAAAAATCAGGACTTTTTTTTTCTTTTTCTATATTTAATCCACTTATTTTGATAATGCAACCTTGTTGCTTCTTTTAATCCTGGTGATCCATTAACGGTTTTCTTGAGCCTGATTTAGGTTAGAACTTTACACAGGCTGACTTCATCTGCCCAGGATGAGGAAAACAACCTTCAAGCCCAAAATCACTAGGGTGTTCCATTCAGCAGCACTACATACACTGAAAACGACGGCCAAAGTGTTTGCTTTTTATTTTCTCAATACTTTCAAATCGTGCTGCACTATGACATATAATAAAGAGACCTGTCACTGATTGCGCAGGGAGTAGTCGCCCATAAATGATGGGAACATTTTACAGTCAGCTTATTACCGTGTTGGAGCAGGGACGACAAAGGAAGAAACTATAATGATGCCACCACGTCACCCACGACAAATGAAAGACAATACACGCACTCAAGGGCATTGCTGGTCTCATATTGCACATTAAAAGGCGGCGTGGGCTTGAAACAGAAAGGTAGTGATTTAATGTTGTTGCTCACCCGGCCTCAATCATACCCTCCCTGCTTTCTGCATGAGGCATTTGACAGAACAGTGTTCTGACTTTCTATATGTTTATTTCATCATGATCCTCCTGTGTGACGCAGCTATATAAATAAATAGAATAATGTGCTTCAATTTCACCAGCAGTTTGTTTGTGCTGTTGGCCTCGTTTGCTCATTTCTTTTCTTTCTACCTTTCTCTGACCTCAGTGTAATCATTCTCCCTCCTACACACAGCCCATTAGTGACCATAACTACTGTGATACTGTTATATAAATGTTCAGACCTTTCAGGGAGTGTATGGTTATGTCAAGACACCACTGCGCCTCTCAAAAGAAGTGATATACAATAAAACCCCACCTGTGCATCTAAGGGTTAAGCATCAGCATCGCAATAAAAATGTAGTCATTGTTTGTGTGGAGGATGAGCTGAGGAGTGTCAAAGCCTGAGGAAAGAAGCTCCTTTGTAGTCTGATGATACTGCACCATTATAGCTCCAAAGACGGCAGCTGGGTGAACAATCTGTGGCTGACGTAGGTGTTTTACTAAGTTGCCTTTGGGCTCCGCGCAAACACCTCACTTCAGTGACATCACTGATGCTCTGGAGACGGGTACCAATGATGATCTTGGGAGTTTTAATCAGTCGCTGCCGAGCGCAGCCATCTTGGGCAGCGCACAAACCATGCCAGTTAGTCTAAGGCCTGAGTCTTTACTTTTAACTGTGTTTAGTCATTGATTACGTCAGGTCAAGGATGACTATGCGTGAGATTTTGAATGCCTGAACATCTCAATTAGACAGACAGAGTCTGCTTTTTGCTTTTATTTTTTAAATTTTCTGAGAGACAAAGGGTCAAATTCATATTTAATATAATACTACATGTTATAAAAATGTTGTAATTCGTTGCTTTTACCAAAAAGCTCATTTCATTGTGACAGCTGGATAAAATGTTGCTCTCCATGGTGCTGAACTGACAGTGGAACAGCTGCTTGTGTGGTAATGAAAGAGTGAACTTACATAGGAAAAACAACAGGATTACCAAATTTTATTGTTCATGCATTCACATTTTTGCATTACATTTGTTTACACTCTGTTGTGGACTGTTCATATATATATATATATATCTGTTTTTATGCAATTAAAATATGTGTTCTCTTCATTCTAAACGAGCTTTGTCGACATCTAGTGGTATAAATCAAACATTGCACTGTTACAAATGAAAATGCTTCATTTACTTCTCCCACCAGCGAAAACCCGCCTTACTGTACCTCTGACTGGCACTTTGATTGGTTAGATGGGAGGTGTTAAAAACATGTCAGCGTCAGAGCCAATCAGAGGCAGAGAATGGGCGGGACTTCGCGGAATAGGTCTTACGTCACCTCCTGTCTTTTTCCTGTTTATTTTTTCCAACCAGCCCAATTCCCTTGCATGTAGTTTAATTTCCCAGCACCAGTGAATGAAATCAACCTAACTGTTATCTCTTGGTCTGTGTTTCTTATGGTAAGAAGAAATTACGTATTTTCTCACACTGCGTAAAATTCGACGAAATAATTCAAGTGTCACTAATTAGTTGAACGTTACACTGGGCTAGCAGTGGCTTATGTAACGTTAAGCTTTTCCAGTATGCACATTTTGACAGCTAATGCTAATGCTAACGCTAGCTGTTCGGCGAGCTAGCGTTCAAACATCACGCTATTGGGGTGTCAGTTCCTTAAAAATAGGTTGACACAAACAGCTTGGCTGTCGTAAATAATCCTGAAATTGCCTCAAAGTTAAATCTAGCTCGAATTAGCTAACGGTTAACTTTACTGCCTCCGGGAGGTCCATTAAATCATTCAAATCAGACGCAGATAACGTTGAGACTGACGTGTAGCTAGTTAACATTAGCTCACTTAGCTAGCGTTAACTATCGAAGGTTTTGTGCTCGTATTTAAGCTAGCTAACGCTACTTTATTTAATTTCAGAGTGTGTTTGTACTCATTAGTGCGACACGAAATTCAGAGCCGTCATTTGGAGTTTAATGCTAACATTTAGCAAGCTAAATAACTTTAACGGGTGTGTTAGGAGGCATCCACACATATCATTCCTCTAGACGGTTCGGCCAAGTTAATGGCATCTGGCTCAAAGGTCCACAGCTGCTCGGAGCAAAGTCTTGCTCTCGATGACGTCCGTCAGCCACTTCTCTGTGAACCTGGTCCTCCCGGGTGTGTGCGCCAGCCTGTTGGACTCCACCACGAAGCGCACCTCCACGGGCAGAGTTTGGGGTTTGACTTTAGATACGTCCACGACGAAGTAGACGCTCGCTGTCCCTTGAATCGGCTCCCTCGGGGTCGGGGTACTAAAGCGGGCCCGGTAGTGGTAGAAAGTGTGATGCTCCGCCTCGTTTGAACGGAGGAAGTCCAGGCTGTAAAGCCAGCAGGGCTGCAGCTCCCAGGTTTGGATATATTCCCCGATCTGCTTTTTCCCAGCTTCGACTGTGAAGTCTTTCCCAGCAACCCAGATAGGATTTCTCATCTCGTTGTCATGGAAGTTATCCACCCGCTCCTTCGTGACAGTGTGGCGGTGTCTGTCCAGCAAAGCTTTCTCAAGTTGAGCTGACTGTGTTGTAAAATTCAGATCCAATGAACGTCTGCTCTCTTCCATCTTGCCTTTGTAGCAGTAAAAAACATTCGAGGCCTGTGGTGGCTGGAGAGTTTAAGTAGATTTTTTGTGGAAGCTGTTGTCTGTTTCTGTTGCAGCTGTTTCCATGGTTACCAGAATGGGAAGGGTGTCAAATAGAGCCCTCTGTTGGCCTACTTTCTGTTTGCAGTATATCAGACAGTTATTAGTAGAAAGTAAAGTCTCTCAGTGAACGTTTCATTTAGAAGCAGTCTTGAGTCCATTCATTCTTATGAGAGAAATGAACATGTTCACAGATTATGACCAATTCTTTTGCCCCTTCGTCACTCAGATACACATTGGACCCATTTTTCTGAAGACACGTATCTTCCGAACATTCTGATCCAAAAATGGCATTTTTTAGAAACACAAATCAGGAGAAATTAAACTTTGTTCAAGACGTATCTCTGTTTCAGCAACACATTCTCACGGGATTTGGGAACCAGTGCTTCCTGTTTTGCTTCACAACAGACAGAAACGGACATTTAAATGGTCTTATAGGTGAAACCATGAATTAAAAGTGAAAACTTACATGAAGCAAATATCATGCGATGCAGAATTCATCTGCTTTAATCCATTCACATGAGGTCCAGAGGAGGCGGAGGGATGGCGGTTCCCTAACTCTCTGCATGGGAGATGTGACTCCGCCCACTTAGGAGACAGGAAGTGTTTATACAATTTCACTCCACTGGCAAAGCCTGGAGTGGGGGATCCTGTGTTAATAATTGACTGTTTTTGATTATATGTTTTCCCAAGTGATGAGGTGTTTTTTAGTTATTATTTTGATACCTGTTGAAATAATTTTTGTCTCACTTTTTTCAGGAAACATTGGAACAAGAAAAACTTTTCCAAATAGATTTTCTACTACAACCACTTTATAGCTGATGGCAGGTAGTCTGCCAGAATGCTGCGTCATTACACAGACTTTAAGCATCATCCCTTTGCCTGATTAACTTGAAGTTCTCCACTGCTGTTCCAAGTGAGCAAGCAAACGCATGTCGCGAATCAGGACCACACTCGACAGTGTCACCAAGGCAGTAGGCAGCACTGACCTCATCTCCAAGTTCTCCCGCTTCAAACCTGGCAGTGCCACAGTCGACAGCACCCATGCGGAAAAAGCTCTGATCAAAGCGGAGATTTTGGCCTCTAACAGCACAGCTACCGCGTCACCACCTGAGACCACCATGAAAGAAGAAGACGAAGAAGGCGAGAGGAACACAGCAGAGGAAGAGTTGGAAAAACAATGCGAGCAAGCTGCAGAAAAGCCCTTTGTTGCCACAAAGAAGTGTGCATCCAGTTTAGCTTCAGCAGCAAATGTTTCTGCGCCGAGCTCCTCCTCGACTGTGGCAAAACAAACAATGCAGCTGTTTCATCCTGCAGCTCTGTCCACCAACATGGATGAGACTTACAAAACTCTGGCTCAGCATATCAATAGTTACTTTGGCACCAGCTCTCATGTGGATGAAGACGACAGCCCTCAGCAGCGGCCCAGAGAAGGAGGCGATCTTGTTTCTGAGTCCATTCTCAGCAAAATCCCTCTTACAACCCGGGACCACATTCCTGTTTTATCTCCAGCGGCAGAGGCGAAAAATATTGAAGCACCCGCTACCTGTCCTCCCCCTCCATCTCCATCAGAAAAGCTTGGTTCTCCGAAAGGGACGCCCTCCTCTGACATCCCTGCTTCTGAAAAAGCAGCTCAGTCCATCCCTGCGCCTGCCCCTTTGCCCGCCACCACTAAAAAAGGCTTCACCCACTACCTCTCCTACCCTCGGCCCAGCGTCCAGGCGTTCGTCGGCAGCTACATCGCGCCCCTCGTCCCCAAATTCAGAAGCGATTCGAAAAGCATCGCAGCTGAAAAAGACAAGTCTTCAGCCGTCGCTGTGGAAGAACCCGCTGTGGATAAAGTAGGAGAGAGGACAGAGAGTGAGGAGGAGAAAGTGAAGCAACAGCTGTTGACGCAGAGAGAGAAGGTAAAACTCAAATGAACATTAAATGCATCAATATCGTCATTTTCGGAGGCATTTTCTATTTTTTAAACCTGTTAGTGGTTTTAAAATTAGTTCTAATGTTTTGTTCATAATTTGTACTTGTGCAGATTATAGCCAGAGTGAGTGTTGACAACCGGACCAGAGCCCTTGTGAAAGGCCTGCAGAGAGTCACTGATGTCAAGCTCCTCACCAGTCGAGTGGAGGAGCTCAGCTTTCACCTCCTGGAGTTCCCTGAGACGCGAGGTGTCGCCGTCAAGGTCAGTGTGTGCATTGCTGTCAGAATTTATTTATTAAAATTTTTTTTTAACATATGTCACAGCTTAGTTTCATGTCAGATGTGTTGCACAGTCCTCAAAGACTTTTATAAGTGGGACATATAGCACTCAGTATGTCTGTGATCTTTTAGGAGAAAGTGCTGCCCTGCTTGCTCCGTTTACGGCAGGCTAAAGACCTTCCTCTCCAGGCTGCTGTGAGAGAGGCACTGGCACTGATTGGCTACACCGAACCAGTTAAAGGCAGAGGAATTCGAGTCCTGTCTATAGATGGAGGTGGAACAAGGTAAAGCTATTCTGGGGGAAAAAAATCTGTATTTGTGACATTTTCATTAAACATTAAAATGTGTCAGTCTGCTTTTACATTTGCTGTTCTTACAAGCAGTTCGTTCGAAGCATTGAGAGGAGTGCCACCTTCAGAACTGAAGATGTACCAACAAAAAATCAAGAGAAAACTAAATTGAATCCACTGTTTGATAAGGCTGAGTTTCATTCAAAAATTTTCGATATCGATACTAATTTCAATACCTTGACTTTGATACCAGTTCCTGAATGATATCAATTTTATGAAATCTGTTTTAATAAAATTACATTACACATTAAGGTAAAAAATTTAAGTTTTATTTTTCAGCTCCTTGACATCGTTACAGACTCAAAGCTTTTTCATGAGACAAAAAACACAAACCTATTGACCACAGCGTAGTTTAACCTAAGTCTGTTTTTTACTTTTTTATTTTATTGTTTTAGCTCTTTGACACTTTCCGTGTAAACTTTAAAAGAATTCAGTTTACTACAACTTTAAGTTGAACTTGTCTCTTAATATAGTATCAGCAAATAAAACTTACTGAAAGCAGAAATCAAACTGGCTGAGTTTTATCTTTAGCTCACTGATCCAGTAATTCATGTGGAAAGTCATTTATTCCGTGGCTAACTTACACCACAAGGTGGCAGTAACGTACAGCGGGCGAGGGGAGCTCGCATTGGCTGTGATGTGAGTTACACATTTAAGCAAATAACATTAACGTTAAATGTGCCGAGCCCCATCTCTGGAGTAACCAATGGCAACGTTGTGTTTTTCCTGGAAGCGCTGACACAGCCAGTCACCAGCTCTTTAAGGTCTTGGTACATTGAGCATACTACAAGTGTATTGGCTCGGTGATGAGATTATTCCCCTTAGGTCTTAAAATTAGGTATCGAAGGACATTTTTTGATACTCAGTGGTATCGAGGCATTACAGTCAGAGCCTAAAAAATATCGTACTTTGATACCCAGCCCTACTGTTTGATGAAGATGTGACAAATGATTGGAACTGATGTGTTCTTGACATTACAGAGAAATAAAAAGTAACAGCGATTGTTGAAGGTCAACTAAAAAAAAACCTTTATATGCTTGACTGATTGCTGTTTTGTATTGAGCACGCTGAGGCAAATTCCTTGCAACGTAGTCCTTTACTTTCAGTAAAGTACTGAAAATGAAATGTAAATGAAAAAGAAATGAAATGACTTTGTTCCAGGGGACTGCTGGCGCTGCAGACTCTGCACAAACTGCAGAACCTGACTGGCAAACCGATCCACCAGCTGTTCGACTACATCTGTGGAGTCAGCACCGGTACGTTCAACACTGCTGAGTGTTTGTGTTTATTCATCTGTCACTGATTACACATGTAAAATATCCCTATACTGTCCCTTGTTCAATGGCACATAACATGCATTCTTCTTAACTGTAGGTGCCATTTTGGCCTTCATGCTGGGAATTTTCCAGATCCCCTTAGAGGAGTGCGAGGAGATGTACAGGAAGCTGGGCGCGGATGTCTTCAAACAGAACGTCATCGTCGGAACCGTCAAAATGGGCTGGAGTCATGCCTTCTATGACAGCGAAATATGGGAAAACATCCTCAAGTTAGTCTGCAGGGCTCCGTTATCCTTTCATTCTTTTACGAATCTTTTCCATTTTTCATTGCAAATGTACTGCGGTGTAATCTGCCTGTTTCTTAAACTGTTTTTTAATTTCTGAAGGGAACGAATGGGTGAGGGGCACATGATTGAGAGTGCAAGGGACCCAAACTGCCCGAAAGTAAGTCATGTGTCTTTTTAGCTTGCAAACTTGTGTGCATGGGTTAATTTGACCTGAGGCTGTTTTTTATTTGTGTTCTTTTTTCCAATCTTTTTAATTTTGTTCTGATCTTTTTTAAAAAAAAAATTGTCCGCTGTACAATGATTCAATAACTGCAGGAAAACATCAGCTTGTTGAAGTGCTGCACATAAAAAGATGACTTTACACAATCCTCTCTTGTATGCTCTTTGTATGTCCACTAGGTGTCAGCAGTGAGCGCCATTGTGAACAGGGGTTTACCTCTGAAGGCCTATGTGTTTAGGAACTACAGACTCATGCCAGGAGTGAGATCCCACTACCTTGGAGACTGCAAACACAAAATGTGGCAGGCTATCAGGGCCTCGTCTGCCGCCCCGGGCTACTTCCAGGAATTTGTCCTGGGAAAAGACCTCCATCAGGTACGACATGGAGAACTGGAGATTTGTTTGACCGTGAGAGAAAAGAGGGGCAGTGATGACACAAGCTGCAGCATAGGTGCATTTTCTTGAATTAATCAGCACATAAGAATTTAAAACCATTCATCACATCTCAATTTGTCCACAAATGTGGTAACAGGATCACTTCATCCTCTGAAATGGTTTTACTTAGAATCTGATTTGACAGTGGTGCATATTACAGGCCTGAGAGCTGAAGGTTCATGTAATAAGGTTATTACAATGAACTCTGAACAATCGGTACATCTCTCCTGTGGGTCTGGGGCACAGAGCATTACAGAGAATGCAGCAGAATGCTCAGTATTGGTGTGTTTCAGTGTGCATGTGTGTGTTGTGTCACCTTTTCAAAGGCAGCTCGTAACAGGAAAAAATCCACCACTTTTCATGTGGATATCCAATCAATGTTGATGGTAATTGTAGTCAGTGAGCAATAAATTCCTCACTTTGTGCTATGTTGACAGAGAAAGCTGAGTTTTCTGAGTTGTCCCGCTCTTACAGACATTCTTGCAGTGCCTACATGTACCAGGATGCATTGCATTACAAAGAAACAGTACTTGCCGGGTGTCCAAGGTTGTTATCTGTCGCATCCGAACATTTCTTTTGTGTAATAATGCATAGTTTTAAATAATGAGGAGGGTTTTGGGCAACAGAGCCAGAAAATCTTTTTTTTTAAAAAAAAAAAACAAAACAAAAACAAAACAAAAACATCGCGCTGGCTCGCCTGAAGTGCGAGGGGAAAGGTGAGGGTAGACAGTTTGTCGTTCTTCTTGGAACAACAAGAGATTTTGAAGCTGCGTCCTCGAGACATAGAGAACATTGGGAAAAAAAATACTGTCGGGTTTCACATTATATCCCTAATTCTGATGGAGAGATGGTCGAAAATCAGCAGAGTCGCCCTTTAATTGGCTCAGCGTGTCCTCTGGCTGTGACGAGTCTGAGTTAGAGAGAAAGTGTAGAGAATGAGATGGCAGCACAGAGAGAGAGGGAGAGAGAGAGAGAGAGAGAGGGTTTGTGTTTTTGGATCTGATCTGTGCCATCTGACATCAAAGGTCTCGTCCTCTTATGACTTCACCCGCCTTTCTGCGGAGAAATGAAAAGCTTCGAAAATCCAGCAGGGCCTCTGTGTGTCAGCTCAGCACTGTCGAAGCATCTTTCAGGAGGCTGAACTGAAAAAAAAAAATAAAAGTACTAGATTCTGGTGTGTCATTATTTTTACCTTAAATATCAGATTACTGAATGAAATGAGGCTTCTGCTGTGTTTAACTTTCTCCTCCTCCTGTTATTATATACTGGTTGGGCTCATATCACGTCTGTTATTTTTTGAAGTTATTAGGCCAGATATCTTTAGGTATCTTTATTGGCAGCTATTATGCTCGAGGCCTTGCTTAATTTCAATAACCTACTTAGGCAAAATTAGCCTTGTCCCTGCTTTTAGCAATTATTTCTCTTCCCCTGCCATTTCCTACAGCAGTCTGTGTAGACCAACCATTACAGTGGATGCTAATCTCCAGTCCCACTCTGCATGTTTACTGCCCAGCTTGACGATAACCTAGCATAACCTTAATTTTTGTAATTTAGAATCAAAGCAAAAAGCCTTCTTGATCTTGGCCTGAGCTTAAGCTACTAATTTAGCTAATTACTCAAATGTGCAGCAAAATTGTTTTGCCGCTAATGTATTGACAAACAGAATCTCTATTTATTTCCAGTGTGTTTGTTTTCCGTGGACTCTGGGATGACAGCAGAGAGGCAAAGACGAAGAGTGAATGAGTTGTGTTTGTGTGTGTCGTT
The DNA here is from genome assembly GCA_029874485.1 of Naso brachycentron. Taxonomy (NCBI): domain Eukaryota; kingdom Metazoa; phylum Chordata; class Actinopteri; order Acanthuriformes; family Acanthuridae; genus Naso; species Naso brachycentron. The sequence goes on from JAQFJA010000015.1 coordinate 8,419,164, forward strand.
CTCCACATTCCTTTTGGAGCTGCATAGTGTTTCGGTTTGAGTTACTGTTGCCACCCACCGGTCTCACTCCTACTCTACTTTTCAGCACCAGCAGTGATATTTCTCAGGGAAATTCTGCCGTTGCAGGCCACCAGAAATACATACCTACACAAAAACGCAGGAGAGAAAATGCAGACATAGACTCAATATTTATTCCTGAGCTTTAGTTCTTCATTTGAGCAGTACCCAGCCGTTTTCCAGCCTGCGTGAGGATGCTGGATTTCAGCTGCATTTCATTCATGTGCTGCAATCGCGTGCAGGCTGGATGTCGTTGGTTTAGGTGACACCTCGGGGCGAGAGGTTGAGGGTCAGCGCTGAGGAGCAGCTGTGTAATTAACCTGCTGTCTCAGGAGTGTGAACTGTGTTCCACTATTTGAGTTGCTTACACCTGAGGGTAAACGGCTTAATAATGAGGCCGAGAGCGATATGTTGTTGGCAGTGTAGTTTCATAATGATGCTGATTTAGAGTTTTGATTAGGAAGGAAAGGATTTAGGGTTTTTTGGATACTTTTCTACCACCCATCCCCTTTTTTAGAGGTACGGGAATGACCTTCAACCCCGCTCTGCTCTTATGTACCACACACTCCTCTACCCCTGTGCTCCAAATCTGATACTTCTTAATCAGTATATACTGCAGCTTCCCTCTCAAGGTACCTACTGTTGTACAGTTGGGACATAATACTGTCATTACACCTAGAACTGTGACCTTCTCACCCACACATCTGTCCATAGCACAACATTTAACGCATTGATCATATACAAGAGTCACAAAAATTCCACACTAACACTTAAATGCACCGTCACCTGTCTGTGCTCTTTCTGCGGCTTGTATCCTCCTCTGTGAAAAGGATTGTGGGTAAGAATAGCTAGTGCTTTAAGTCGGCTGGTACACACGCTGGTATGCAGTACCCTTTCCTGTCTCTTTGTGATTCATAATGACACTTAAATGACATTAGCGTGCGTTACATGACGCTCGCCTCTCTGTTTTCTCGCTGGCTACGTCACGCTTACTCATTTGCTGGTGGAGGTGGAACATCACACTAACGTAAACTCATGAATTACAGCAATGTTGGATTAATGGGGATAAGCAAAGAAAGAAAAATAAGATTTATGTTGACGTGGCTCCAGAAGGGCACAAAGGGAGCGCGAACTGAAAAGAATTCTAGAAGCAGTTTGTTTAATAAATTAATTTAGTGAAAAACAGCATTATCTATGTAGAAATTCAGTTTATCACTTGATGATTTGCAGATACTAGACACAGCCAACAGGTGAATAAAGGTAATAAGAGTACTGGTCCTTTTTTTTTTTTTTTTTTCCACTGAAAGGACTGAGAGGCACTGGTGTCCTGTGACTGCTCTGCCTCAACTCTGAGAGTCACGGAGGTTCCTGAAAGCAACATGTAGGTTGCCTGCAGACTGAAGCTGCAGCTGCAGCAGCAGGTTGTTGTTGGGGACAGCTTTGCTAAATAAAAGGCTGCAGACAGACAGAGCAGTCGTAGGACATCAGAAGGAAAACCGGAGGTAATTTTCTTTGTAAAATATGACCTGATTTTACTAAAATTGCTGTTTTGTGCGACATATAAACATGCATCGTTTAGTTTTTTGAAGCAGTGGGTCGTGGTCAAAGTTACATAGTGTTGCTTTAACACGAGTATCCAACATTGTAACAACATTTATAGGTCAGAAAAGATGGAGAAGCATAATAATTCTCCTTCAAATCATTTTCTGGGATACTGGGATAGTGTGGTAGTATGGGTATTGGAATGCACCCCGTCCTTATTAAATCAAGCCAGAATCACTTCAGTGACTGGACGTGGTCCAAAACCAGACTTGGGGAAAGACTGAGAGAGAGTGTTCAGCGCAAAATCAGTCCAGGCATCCTTTCAGCTTGATTGTCCTCTTTCTCTCATTGTTGGCATCATTCAGATCAGCAACTTTTCATTGAACCCGGTGACATTATTCAGTAAAAAGACAAATTTACTGAAAAAGCAGGCATGTCATTTGTAGAGCTAAATTAGAACTTACAAAAAATAACATGCCGCATCAATCATGCTTAATTCAGAGTAATGCAGAGTTTGTGTTCTAAAATTCCAGACCAAATTACTAAAAAAAAGGCTTATCTCAGCTGCCGATAGCTGCTAAGAAGACAGCTTTTCCTACTTGTTTACTTCTGAATAAATGGGGCTGTCTGCCAGCGCAGCACATCTCTGGCCAGGGAGCTTCTTTTCCTGCTGCCTGAAGCTGTGTCGCTCTGGGACAGCTTGTTCACTGCAGCTTATTTGTCCCCTTCAAGCTGTCACGACAAATATTTTAAATCTAGAGGCACTTCTTATACGTCCAACATGTCCTCGTAGTGCATTAACCTTGGTTGGAAAGCATGTTTGACTGATGAAATGCTGAAGGTGACAGTTTTGTGGACGGCGGTGTAAAAAGCTAATCTTCTTCCCTGCATAAACATGTCTCACACACAAAAATACCCACTGCAGACATTTTATTTTAATTGGACAGTCTCGCTCTCACGCACATTATTAACTTGTTGCCTGACTTTGATGTAGTTTTCAGTCTTTTTTCAATTTATTAGTAAATCTCTTCCTCTCTCCCATCCGTCTCTTCCTGTAGGACGGAGGACTGCTAATCAACAACCCCACAGCGTTGGCCATCCATGAGTGTAAGTGTCTGTGGCCGAACACGCCACTGCAGTGTGTGTTGTCTCTGGGCACTGGACGGTACGAGACCATGGGCCAGAACAGCACGACCTACACGAGCCTCAAGGCCAAGCTCACCAATGTCATCAGCAGTGCCACAGATACAGAAGGTAAGACCGTGCGCAACGTGATGCCCCGCACGGTTACTGATTGATCACAGATTAGAGGCTCGCAGTCACAGCAAGTGTAGGGCCTCATGATTTCCACGATCACGGAATCGCTGACGGAATCGCTGACAGAATCGCGGTATTGGCCAATAAAAACGGAATCTATAGTTAAACAGGGAATATCTTGGAATTTACCGTAATTTGACTGAATTTCTGTCTTTGGGAGAAAGAGGAACATTTATCTGGGGAGAACATTCCTGGGAAGTCGTTACGTAAATCGTCACTTACCTCAAAATACAGAGCCGAGCGGTTTCCAAATGACTTCTGTGCGTCATTGGTTAGCTAACGGTAACTTAATTTTCACAACCTGTTAAGTGAGTTGTGTGCATGCAAATGATGATGTAAAAATGACCCCTGGTGGTGCACTAACAGCGATCCCTGAGGGAAGACTGAGTGGTTACAACTGCTCTCATATGTAGGGAATTAAGATTATTTGATTTGATTTGATTTTAAAAATTTATTACGAACATGTAAATAAAAAAGAGAAACCAGCAAATCTGAAATGGAACGTTTTGCTCACAGTCATGTATTTTGTATTTACTTAAAGCAATGCAAA
>JAQFJA010000015.1:8588840-8619395 GCA_029874485.1 Naso brachycentron
TGGGAGGGCTTTCTGAAACAGTTTTACCTCAACTTACACTTAAAACTCTGATCTGTCAAGAGGTTTAATACCTGGTTTATTCAAGCATTGACTTAAGTAGCCCTTCAATCCTGAACCCTTACTATAAACCCTAAATGTGTGAATTATGTTTAAAATGTTAAATGGATTAATATTTATATTGTCTAATATTATTTCTATTTAATGTAAATTACTTCCTTTGGTCCGTCTGATAAATGTTTCACATTAAGCGGCTACTCTTGAGAAGCCAACGCTTTCCAAGGCTTTGACAAGAAATTGTATCATACTGCAGCCTTTCAAGTCAAACCTGCTGCTTTTCACTGTAAAGTTCATTGAAGAGGCCTTGAGTATTTGTTGATGGTGATATTTGTAATAAAACAATGATAATAAAAAAGAAAAAGAGTTCACCTTTACTCAGTTATACTCAGTTATCATTTACTGGATTTTACCTTTACATGTCAATCTTTACACTGAAGAATAGTAGTCTCGTAGTGGCCAGCCTGGCTAGTGGGAACTCTGTTCCACCACTTTGGTCTTTGACTAAAATATCTCAACACCTGTTGGTTGGATTTCCATGAAATTTGGTGTCGACATATTGATGGTGCCCAGAGAATGTATCCTAATGACTTTGGTGACTTTTCATCTAGCACCAGCATGATGTTGACATGTGGTTTTTGTGATTGGATGAAATTTGGTACTGACATTCAGTTCGCCCTCAGGATAAATTTTGATACTTTTGGTGATTGCCCGACTTTTCAGTCATCAGGTTAAACTTTTTACGCATCCCAAATTTGTCCAGGCTTTAGTGTATAACCAAGTACCTGCAAAACTGACATTCCCGTTAGCTGTAACTTCAAGTAAACATATAATATGTAACATTCCCACATTAAAAATATCTAAAAACAACTACATCTTTATTTTGTTGAGTGTGTATTTCTAAATGTTTCGAACAATGTTCAACCTCAGAGAAATCTGTGATTCTCGGAGGGTCTCATTTTGTAAACTTCCTGGGTAACACCAAATGAGAAATGAAGGCATCAAAAGTGACTAAATGTAAAGGGAATGAAATTTTAATAACACATTCATGGTCATTTCTGTCTGAGTCAGTCAGATTTTCATCTATGATGGCTGTTTTAAGATGAAATAAACAAATAAAATGATCCCATGCAACTTGATGATGTCATTAAACTAAGTTTGGAATTTCTTATATTTTCATTGAGAGACCTCAAGCCATAACATAACATTTGTTGGAAAGCTAATGTGACAATACTCACATATTAAACTAAAATGAACATATAAGCAATACACGTCTTCAATATCTGCTATCAGCTTGTCATTTTAAGTAGTTAGCATGCTGATGTTAGCATTTAGCCCCACACATTACTGTAGCCTACCTAAGCACGGTGTAACAGTGCCTGTAAAATCTTTGGCTTCTTCAAATATTTTGACTTCACTCAATGTTTTCCACTGAACTAATTTAGTGCCCGGCACTTACCCAAAAGGAGTCGATAGGTTGGCTGTCACAGTTGACCTCCCAGTTACTTTTTCCTGTGAAAAAAATCCAAATCAGTCATATCATGTTACTGATTTTCTCCCCTGTGCTTAGCATCAAACACCCAGAGCTCCAAAAGTTTTTAGTAATTCAGTTTGAATGTGGTTCACTCAGCAGTGAGCGATGTCTCCATCATACCCTTAATGCATTATGCATGCTGGGGCTTGCAGTTTACATTTGGATTTGAGAGGCATGAGAGCACCCTTGCATCTCCCTGCTCCAAAATAAAAAGCTCTCATCTTGGGTAAAATGTATTGTTACCTGCAGAGAACAACATATTCGCCCCTGTGTGTGTGTGTGTGTGTGTGTGTGTCAGGTAGTCAGGTTGTTTATCTGAGATACGTATAGCAGGAAAATCCTTGTAAATGCCGTCGCTGGTCAATACTGTGCAACCATCTGCGCTTTAAAAACGTTCACTTTTTTTTTAAGAGAAAATGATTGCTAATTGAACACATAGGAGAAATAAACTACAATGACAGCTGCACCTGGAAAAGTATCATATCCACTTCCAGGCTGTGCCAAACCCAGCCTCCTGATCTCCATATTCACACACACGCAGGAAGCCATAAAGCATTTTTGATGTTTTGTGGCTTGAAAGCGCACAGAGTAATTTACCCTGTCACTACAGTTTACAGTATTCATGTATTCACACAGGGATGACTGACTGACAGTGCACGTATGGGGGTGCGGAATACGGGTGCACAGAGGTTGTGTGTGCATGTGTGTGTGTGTGAGGGGGGTATGTGTCCATTTAGCGATAGGAAGCATCAAAGCTAAACTATACTCCCATTTCAAAGCATTAAGGAGATGCCGGTGAAGTCTCCTCATCCCCCTGTCAATCTGCTGTGTCTGTCCACAGCCCACTGAACTGAAGAATTAATGAGAGACATCAGACTGGCATCCCCATCGCCAGGGCTTTTATGCATAATATTAAATCAGGAAAGCACTGCACCCACATTTCTCACAGCTACCCATCTCCCTGTATAATATCCAATCAGTTATACGTGTGACAGAAGTGGCACAAGAACTGAGGAATAATTCGTTGCAGTCAACCTAGTATTATAAATGATTAATCCCAATGTGCCTAGCAAAGATAATTGAATGTATTCCAATGCCGATCTGTTACAGAGGTATCATGGGGTGGCCTACGCGGAAATTTGCTTGGATTTCCATACATGTGTGAAGCACAAAGGCATGACCAAAATACATAGCTTAATGCTGAGGCATTAAAGCTTAGGTTGCATGCGAGCTTCAGGACAAAACACGATATGAAAAGAGAACAACCTCACAGTAAAAAGGAACACGAAAGAGCAGAAACACCAGTCTTAACTCTCAAAATAAGTTTAAAAATACACTTTGAGATGGTGAGACATGGTGTTATGGATGAAATGCTGTTGATAAATGCTGGATGAATGCAGTCACTGCTGTTTATTACCTGATTATTTGAGCTATGGCGTCAGTAGAAGCAGGTTCAGATCATAAGCTGGGGCCTATATGGTTTTAAAAGCATTTTTGAGAAATTTGCACTGTAATGACAAGATCAATGCCTCTCTTATTTGAAGTTAAAGCTGTGGTGGGTTATCCTCTGCCAAGCATAAAGACTAGTCAAATTCTTTATGTTAGGTGGAACCATAGTTAAAAATGTGGACATGTAACTGTGCAGGTTAGCAGCCATCGTGGCAATTGCCACACTCCACCTAACTAGCTAATCCAAAAATGAGAAATGAGGTCAAACTCGAGGAGAATACAGACTTTTTGAATGATCTTTTTATATGATTAACTTAACAGCGAACTATATTATTTGTACGGTTGCAACTAACGATCGTTTTCATCATCAATTAATCGATTAGCCAGTTATTTTTACGATTAATCAACTGAGAGTTTATTTCATGGAATGTTAAAGTGTGAAAAGCTCATCTCAATTTCCCAGAGTCCAATGTGACATCTTCAAATTGCTTCTTTTGTCCGAACAATATCCCAAAACACAAAGACTCCTCACTTATTATCATAAATGACACAGAAAAGCAGCAAATCCTGACATTTAAAAGGCTAAAACAGCAATTCTTTTAATTTTTTTATTATTAAAAAATGACTCAATTAATTGATTATAAAAATAGTTGTGATTATGAGTAATTTTCTAACGACTGATTAATCGATCATTCGGTAAATCGTTGCAGCTCTAATTATTTGTTCGATTACTGCATGAAATATTCTCCAGAAGCCCCACACAAGTTCATTGACTTGAATTAGCTGCTGACATAGTAGTATTGATGCTTTTACCTCACACTCAGCAAGAGAACAAATAAGTATTTTCCATGAAAGTCTGCGAGAAAGAAGAAAATATAAGGAAAACTTGCCAGAAAATCTAAACTAACAATCTCGTAAAAAATAACTAGTAGGCTACAAAACCTTATGTCGAAAGAACATGGGTTCATGAGGCAACATCTATTGATTTTTCTTATTAAAAATAAAAGTACATGGAGCAAAGGTACTGCATCACCGTGAAGGAGACCTTGGGGGATTTTGCTCGTTCAGTAATTAGGTTTGGAAGATTTGGTCGGTGTTTGTTGGAGACTTTACGGCTGTTTATTCCCTCAAATCGAGATCTATCCTCACAGCAGGATGTTGCTCCAAACATACAAACAAGAATATGTGACATCCATATATCCTGACTCCCCTCAACCATTCTTCTCATCTAGATCTATCTCATTCAAATTCCAGCGGCTGAGCAGCCTGCCGCCGTAGCGCAGATAAAAAAGCGTGGTATCCCCGCTCTCTTTAATCTATTGATGCTTTTGAAGCATCGGCGAATGAGCGGGACTAGAACAAAGTCAGGTGTTCTTTACTGGGAAGCTGGTTTAGACGATGTGATGGGAAGTGGGTGACATTTTGTGTGTGTGTGTGTGTGTGTGTGTGTCCTTCAGTGTGATTATAGAGAGTGCCATCATGTAAAAAACTTCAGAGATCCTCAGCAGATTCTCTGTTGTAAGAGGAAAAAACATTTGTGTTTGTGTTTCTGTGCAGTCTTTTTCCATATGTTGTCAGTGTTTTTTGATTCATCCTAACGTTTTGGTCATATGAGGCATTAACAGTTTATGGATTCCACAGAATGGTTAAACGCGAGCTTCTTTTTTAAAGCAGATCACTGTTGATTTTCCTGCTTAAGATGACAATGTTGCTAGCAGATTTTATCAGCTGCAGCTAGCTTACACCTGGGACACACATCTTGTGTCTGCGTCAGTCTGCGCATGCGGTTCTCTGCTAAAATAGATGGAGAAATAACCTACTGACAGTCGTATTGACATCATACCAGCTACATTCACTGTAGTTTCAACATTTTTGGTGTGTCCGTCAAAATAACAGCTCTCATAGGCGTATATGTGCAAAGAATCCCTTCATTCAAAGATATAATTGTGAAACATTTGCAGGATCTTGCTGTGTAACAACAGACCATATCTGAACTAGATGAATAACACCCAGTGTGATTTACTTGGCTATTTTATGCTTTAGAAATAAAAAAGATCATATAGAGAGCACTAGGTTTAACAGAAACCTGAATCTACCTTGCAAATACTTTATTTACTAAAGAAAACAGGCTAAGCGACGAGAGATTTTTTTGTTTATTTTTTTCATTTTTTACACTTTTAGGCTGACAGACTTCTGTCTATAACTCTATGAATTAAATGTGTCATCAAATGACATAAAACACTTTCATTTTACAGGGAATGTTCAAACGAAAACTCTATGTAGAGAGACAAGGCGGTGAAGCAGCGCTGCCAGCAGCCGACGCAGCAGAGGCAGAAGCTGCATGTGGGAACAACAACCGCGAGACACGGCAAATCGGTGACACAGACGCGCTGCAGAGGTGGATGCGAGATGGTGTGTCCCAGGATTTTCCCCATGTTTTTGTTTCTAGATGACTAAACTGGATGATCAAAATGCACTGTGTAAAAAAGTCTTAATTTTGTATAGCTACGTACCGTAAAAACAGTATTGTGGTTTATCACAATTTTTTAATATAGCATAATAAAAAGGTAACTTCAACATAATGATGTTGGGGAGTCAGGATCTTGCATCTATTCCTTTTAGACATCCTTTTTCAACTAATCAAAGTGAAGGTAGCCTAAAGGTTGGTTAAGCATGAATCTGTGTGAAATCTGCTCATTTTAATTTGTACATCTTGTAGCAAAGCCTCCGTGCTGAATGAGTAATGGCCCCTCCTACCTCAGCAGCTACCACTCAGAGGTCTGTGAGCAAGGCAATTACCCCCTGTTGCTTCAACAGTGTAAGGCTGTGGTTATACTAGGTCGCTTGCAGGTAGGAATATATCACACGATGTTACCGTGAGGAGGGGCGATGCAGGAAAAAAAGCACCCACGCTCGGAAAAACACAGGGCAAAAATCAGCAATGCAAACTCTGTCGCTCTCCGTGCTGTGTGAGGAGTTGAATGAACGACCTGCAGATGCAGATTCGATCAATCAGTGTTGTTTGTCATGCCAACAACAGCCAAGTCTGTCATATATTATTATGCAGCACAATCAGGAGTTGTGTCTTATTACAGAATAAATGACTGATTAGGGTGGGGTAACGACTGATAATTTTCCATTCATTAAACCTCTATTCATAGACTCAATTATGCGCTAATGGCTCATTCAGACTTCTAATTAACAAAATGGATATTTTTCACTGTCTTTTCATGAAGGACAACTAACTGTACTCCTGTGAAAATGCAGTCAGTTTCACATGTGGAAATGGTACAACTTTACAGCAAATGTTACAACTGAATTACTCTTCTCTATGACTATAATAATAATATTAGTAATAATAAAAATAATGAGTAGTAGTAGTGGTAGTATGTTGCCTTTAAAGGACCATACTGTGTTACTACTGTACGTCAGCTGTAGCTCAGTAGGTAAAGTGGGTCATCTACCAATCAGGTCGGTGGTTCGATCCCTGGTTCTTCTGGTCTACATATCAAAAGGCCTTTTATATTGGCATTTCATTTCGCGATATTTTCGCCTCTGTAACGTCACACCTTCAATATAAACGTCCCCATTGCGGGATGGGAGGACAAAATGATCACATCTCTGTACCGCCTTGGGAGGTAGTAACAGAGGTGTTTCAGAGGTGGGATGGGATCAGTATAAAATGACCAGAGCGCCATCATGGAACAGTGTGCGACGTATGATGACAGAAGGTCACAAGGTCACAACAATTTTACGCTGGCGCAGGATCAAAATAAAAATCCAAAGGTGTGATGATCGCGGGACTTCATCACACCTTTATTGTGGAATCCCAATATAAAAAGGCCTAAAAAATATGGACTTGGGCAAGATACTGAACACCACATTGCTCCCAACGGCTGTGCCACTGGTGTGTGAATGTGTGTCCGTGAGTTCCTGATGAGCAGCAAGAAGCCCCCTTGCCATTAGTGTGTGAATGAATGCTGATTTGTGTTGCACAAGCAATTTGAGTAGCTGAAAAACTAGAAAAGCGCCATAAATACACTCCATTGACCAGTGTCCTTTGTCAGTATCGGCTACATGGGTTACATAAACCCCACCCATTTGGGCCACATGTGTGAGATATTATATTTGTTTACATGTTGCCCCATTCAATAAAAGTTACAGAAAGTACCTGAAAATGTGTGACAGCATTATAGAAAATAAATGTGTGTCAAAATCCTTTATCACGCTAATATTTGAGCTAGGAGGGCAGTGCTTGTAACGAACTATTTTTCCAGGCATATTAACTTCAGTCTCTTCAGCTCCCGGCTCCCCTCTATCTCTCACTCTCAGCAATATTTGACCAAATAAACGCAGACATTCTCTTTAGAAGGGTGAATAACCTATATAGCATTTCTATACCCTGTTTAAACATAAATGGCAGTGAATGTGGTGTAAAAGTAAAGTATACACATGGTTTAGTTTGAACAATACTTGTAAAAGATAGGGACGATCTCTGCTGAATATTTAAAAATAGACTACTATGGTCCTGTAAGGCTTGGCACACAGCTTTTCAATATTTGGATCTTTGCACAAAGCAAAACTATGCTGGGTTAAGTGTGTTTTTACCAATAAACATGATCAAATTAAGGTTATTTAAGGTTCTATATGAGAGACTTTGAACATTCATATAGCAGCAGACATCTGTTTGCCATGTAAAGATACAGTGGAGAAAAAACAAAAAGAAAAGAATAAACAAAAGATGCCTCCTGTAAAAATGATCGCTTACGTTTTTGATTTTTCTTTTTTTCTTGTTTTTCTTTTGGAACCACCTCATGCGTCACAGGACAGATATGAAATGCCAGCGTAATGCTTTGAAACAGTTCTTTCTAAGCAGCTTTTCTTCTTTGTCAGCAGTGACAATAGAGGTTGGTTGCAGCTGGTTTCATAATCCAGCCGATCTGACACCTGGTTTATCTGGAGAGACAAACATATTCTGTTTCAGTGTCTCCTGTGGGGTGAAGGCTTTGATTAGCCAGTGATGTGCTCGACTATTGATCTGGCTGGCTGCTCCTTATCTGGCTCAGTTATTACTGGTTTACTGCAGGCGTCCTGGTGGGCTTAGTGGTTTCGAGCGTTGTGCTGGGAATACCATCCGTGCTTTGCTTCGGGGGTTCAAAGCTCCTTTGAGCAGAGCAGAAGACGTGAAGAAAACTGTTTTACCACAAACTAGTTTCCTTTAAAATGTTCACTGAAAAGGCTACAGAGACAAAAATGTCTGTCTGCAACAAAACAAGCTTAACAGCTTTAAGTATCTAAAATATGAAAGTGTCAAGGTTAGACTGCTTTGTCAAAGACAAGGTATCCATCCACTTTAACTTCTTAAAATTGTAATGACAACACAAAATTATTTTTTTTTCTTATGATCACTGCTTATTTAAGGGACTGATGTATTTTTCATGACTTCTGTTTTTGACACTTTATTGAAGAACACACAACCATGTGAATAAATGGCAAAAAAAGAAAAATTTACTTTCAACACAATAATCAGTGACATGGCAGGGAAACACTGCGATGCAAATGCTGTTTAATGCTTTGGATTGTGTTGTCATGGTACTTAAAATACATTTGTCTACTTTTTTTTACTGGACACTCACTGAACATCAGTTATGAACGATGCCAAACAATTCTATATCCTTTTTTTTTTTTAGCATTTCGCTAACATTTTTTGACTTTAAATTTAGCAAACTGCATTGATAAACATTTGTTGCTGAAATTGAGATAAATCAGCTAATTTGTCAGTGGTCAGAGCTGCAGAGGTGGGAAAAGTCATTGTTTTGCAACTCTCAAGTCTTGAGTCAAATCCAAAGTCCTAGACCTTGAATTTTTAGTCCCAAACAAGCCATTAGCACTTTTCTAATGTATTAAATTTACACAAAAATCATGAAACCTTTTTAAGATTTTTATTTACCTCTTAAAATAATGTTAAGACAAGAAGACAGCGTAACCCACATCTTCATGGTTTGTTCTTAAACTTGATTGGATGCTGTCAGATGCTCCAGACAAAGTGGATTCTGGGGGTAAAAGTGTGCTTGCTGAGAATAAAAAGCTTTAACATAGTTGATCCACAAAATAAACAGAAATATATTGATTCTTGGCACACTTAAAAAAAAATAATTACCATTTAAATCTTAAGTATTTTCAAGTCAATCATTTCGTCAAGTCTGAAGTCATCAAAATTGTGACTCGAGTCTGACTCGAGTTAAGTCATGTGACTTGAGTCCACACCTCTGCACACTTGTGTTTTAGACTAATGCAGAACACTGCACAAAGGACCATGTAAGTCTAATAAATGCACTGAAGCATACGCAAATAAATGCTCCCTAATTAAAAGGTATAGACTCTTCATATTTTAAAAGCAGCTATACAACAAGGGTGTGCACTTCTCTTGATCCTTTCAGCAAAAATCTATCGAGCATATGGATCATTGGAGACTGAAGTGTTTTCACCAACCTACTTCATCCTCCATGAATTGCTCCCTAAATGGTCTACTTGAAAATGGGGGCCCTAACCAAGTGTCATTAGACCTGATGAAAGCAAATTGATTTCAGTGGCAAGAGGATTTCCAGAAGAACAAGTGCCTCCATGAGCTTATCTTAAACACAGAGGGGATGTGGGTTTTTTTTTTTCTTTGTGTAGGCGGGCGTGCATGTATGGTACCCTCTTCTTCTGCAACCCCTGCGAAGCTGTTTAAAATGAGGACAGGAAATTAGACGAAAATCAGGTTCCACTCACAGTAATTGATCTGGCTTTATGAGGGGCTGCATTGTAATGTTGTTTTAAGTCACTGGGGCCAGGAGGCTGCTTAAAGCTGCACGAAAAGCAATAAAAGCTCACTTGTGGCAAAATTACATGTTTAGTTGACAGAAAAATGCATATGCCCTCGTGTTGGTATAAACCAGCTAGCATATATATCCAAAATTTACCTATTCACACGTGTACAAAGATGTGAAACTATGAAATGTCTTCTAAAACTCTATTTCCCTGACAAGAGGTGACAACATCAAAACACCAGATAAGATGCAGAAATAAAATAAATAAAATGTTGTAAATAAATAATAATAATAAAGTTGTAAATAATAAATGTAAATATGGACAGGTGGCTGTATGTTGCTGACTCTTGTCTCCATCTTCTGAGCATACAGTTTATAGCTTATTTAGTCATAAATGTTGAAAACAGGATCTAACTCTTCAAAAGTGCAGCTCTATATTTTGCCACAGAGGAAAGACGTTTTAAAGGCTCAAATCAATAAAAGATTCATTTGAGAGAAGAGAGTGAGTTGATGCAAGAAAAAGAAAAACAAGAGAAACATCGAGGAATATCAATAAAAACAGCTTTAGACTGGAGCAGCTTATTTGACAGCATGACAGAGAAGCGTACGCGGCGGGATCGATTACGCTAATGAACTGTTGCACACAGCAGAGCTCTGTAAATATCAACTGAACAGCCAGTCAATAAAGACAAACTCCATACATTCCACCTGTTGCATTCGTCTCCCCACACTTACATACGCTTCTCTGATCGATTGAGTCACAGTTAAGAAAGAATTGGTCACATGAGTCATCGCGACTCAAATACATCGACAGAATGCAGTTTATTGCTGCAGCAGAGCCTCATCAGTGATTGCTATTTGACAAAGAGAAGAGGAGCGTGAAAATAGACTGAGCTGGTTTCCAAAGCTGCACAAAAGTTTCAGAATTATCTGAGGTAAGAGATGAAATGATTAAAGGTCTAAAATGGGAAAATAGACCTCATGCATTTCCATTTGCTCAGTGAAGACAGTGCCCGCTCTCATGTAATATTAACAGTAACCTGGTTTTTGTCCATAGTTTTTACTGTGAAGTAACCTGTTCGTCCCTTCTTCTTTCAGGTCAGATTTGGCAAGATACAGTCTGGCAAAGAGGGTTGTCTTTAAAATCGCAAAGACAAATTTTTTGCCGGACCATTTAGCAACTAGCGGGAGTGGTTAAGTTAGATGACGTACAAGTCAAGCACTTGTTTACAGTTCAGTCCTAGAGGCGGCCTATTCACAAAGTGAACCAGGGTATCGAAAACCTCATCGTTATTGAAAACTATGCAATATTAAATAAGAGGAATAAGAAATGAAAAAAGGATAACAACCTTGGCCACCTGGAAAGCAATATTTTTTTGTGTGATTAATACAGGCAGGGAAGAAAAAAAACTTTTAGAAGGAGTCTTTCTTCAGCTGTGTGTGGGCAGACATGAGACTTACGCAGCCTTGGAGTTCATACAACACAACACATGAAAAAAAAGACATGCAAAAGCACTAAAACTGACCAAAATGGACAAATATCACAACACGACATTTACGTGATTATTTCACAGCTTGTGGAAAAGTAACGTTAGCCACCATTTGTCTTGTCTGTCTGTTGAGCAGGAGATAGTGGCTGCCGCTTAGCTTCGGCCTGTCGATGCAGCAACTTTCATGTGATTATTGAACAGCTTGTGATGTTGGCTGAGCCACTTGTCTGCCTGTAACGTTAGCCAGGCTCACAACATACATCACACAGTCAATGTCAATGCCGACTGGTTTAAGGATGCTCCCATAGCTTTACACTCAATGCAATACCACGCCTACTAGGGGTCTGGCTTTTAAGCTGACTATAAAGCTAGTATAAGAAACTTTTTTGGTTTGTTTGTGTCTTTTTTTTTTTTTTGCTGACATATTGGGACATGGTGACACTGTAGGCCACAATTTAGGTCAGAAACCGTTAGGGCTTGAATCTGAATCATTACAAGATACAAAAATTAAAATGAACTGATCTGCGATGTCATCATATGCTGTAGAACTGGAAGTGCACAGAACTGTAGAAATCACATCAGAGTCAAACCACAAATTAGCCCAGCGTGAGACTTTTAAAAATGTGGTTTAGGCCCTATGATTAGTTTGGCCTTTCTTTTTTTTTTAAGTTGCTCTAATTTGTTTCATTTTATTTGATGAATAAAATAATGATGTGCAAAGTGTAACAGAGTCATAGACAGTGACAAACCCGCAGAACATTTTCACCCAGTTATGCAGTTTCCCTCGACTCCACAGGGCATCTGAGTCTTTTAACTCATACAGACAACTTTGTGGTTTTGGTTCACTCTCACAGTTTTTACCAACCTTTTTCCAAGCTTGAGATACCTGCTCGACACCAAACAGCAGAAAGACAAAGTTTCCAACTAGCTGCTGAACTTAATGAAGGATTTAGTTGCTAAAGAGCTACATTTTACGTAGCTAAAATCTCTCTAAATGAGTGCTAATGTTGCTTCTTGTGTGTAAAGAGAAAACATGTTAGATATAAAGTTTGACATTTCACTTAATCATGTGATCTGTTTTAAGAGAATTTTGTGCTTTAATGAAAGTTTAAAGTCTAAAAGTCTGTTTGAAATCAGACCTATTGCTTAAAAAACTGAGTTTCCTCTTCCTGTATCACAGCACTTGTTAAGCTACGAGGAAAATGCTTTCATATCTAATAGACAATGAGTCCCAGAGTCCCAACAGTAATGTGCAGTAGAGTAAAACTGACTCTGCTGTTCCTCTTTCTGCCTCTTTCTTACATCAGTGCACATTCAAGGTGTCCTCCCTCATCCTACTTTAAGTATTTTCATGTTTTTCCTTTTCCCCAGCTGCTTTTCTCTGCTAACATTTTAGCCTCCCTGCAGGGCTCTCTATAATCATGTAATCCATCCATTCACTATGGAACCTCCTTAAATCCTCCTTATATTTACCTTCATGTTCTCCTCGGGGTGTCGAGGCCAACTAATAAGCAATGAGCTACAGTGGAGCTAATGCTATGAATCCTCCCATCCTTCATCACTGATAGGGGAAAGACCTGAGGAAAGCCGTGGGGGAGACGGATAGACACGGCTATTAACACTGGACCACCTCAACTGTGTGCACATACAAACATCCACATGTGCATACAAACACACACACACACACACACACACACACACACACACACACACACGAAGGGCCCCTGTAGACAACTTCTATCTCTTGGGCCCTCTGCTTCTCTCCCTGTTTTTGAATCGGGAGGCAATATTGTGTGTCAACACACCATCTAAATGCAAATGGTTAATCGTCTCTTTCGTAGCCCACAGCCTCACAGGAATCAACACACACTCCCAGACGGACATTCAGGCCTTTATTAGGTTAGTCGGCAAGCGATCACAGGTACGATCAAATAATTAAACCTGCATTTTTAAAACCTTTTTATTGCTCTGCCTTTACCTCCGAATGGCCAAGGGACTCTGCGGCTGTATGTCCGTGTTGAGACCTCGGCTGCAACAAGGGATGCTGTTGTTGTTGTTGTTGTTGTTATTTATAAAAGCAGTTAGCTGTCATGGATATGTATTCTGATAATTTTCTAATTTTCTTCCCTCCGTAACTGCTGCATTATTATATAGAGGGAGAAGTGGACAGTAGACCATTTAAAAATGGATGTAATATGCGATATGTGTTTGTGTGTTTCTTCTTTCTTCCCGAGCTGGGAGAAAAGCTTAATTACATTTTAATGCCGGTGTAGGCATTTAACCTTTTCTGACACCAATACATTAGCTACTCTCCTTGTTCAATAGAAGCAATGGGGACTGGATCCTCAGGGCCAGACCAATTACTGTCGGGCAGTTTTAGTTTCTATTCACCATATTGTGAGGAAGAGAAGAGGGAGAGGAGCAACTCCCACATATGGAAGCCTGTGGTAATTAGGAGAGAAGAATGTGACAAGAGAAGCTGCTTCTAGTGGGTTTAAAATCAAGTTATAACTGATAAATTATGTAAAAGTTCTTTACTTTATAACTCCAAGAACCTTCTGCTCAATGCTCATTAAACTTCCTGTATTTTCTGGATGTATCCAACACTTCTAAATACTTTACATCCTCAGTATTTTGCTACATGAGTCTTGACAATGATGGATGTTCTTTTGGAGGAGTGGCAATAAGGTTTAGCATGCAGTTATGCAAAAATATCTGTACTGGAGGGATCCCTCGTGAGTGCTGAGCCCAAACCAAAGGCTTCACTATTGAACTTGTGGCTCGCAGCCTTTTCTTTTTGAATAATTCCTCACTTCCTGAATTAATTATTGCTTTCATGGTCTTACTGGAAAAAACGCGCACCAGGGGTGGGCTATCCTAATGCTATTTTGTTTTTAAAAAAAAGCACTATGTATTGATTTCAGTGCTTGAGCCATTTGACTTTTGATAATGGGAAAGTGTTTTGAAAGCTGTATCAGAAAAAGCAGGGTGCCTCCCCCATCCTGTGAAAGTGTTTCGCATGTTTAGCATTTTGGCATGAATCCCTGAAGAATGTGAAAAGTGCTGGCTTAGTTAAGGAGCTACCAGAGGGCAACAGTGTTGAGAAAAAGAGAGAGAGTTTAATGTACTTTGAAGACAGGAAAACAAACCAGATCGCTGCTGTAAAATAGCTGAAACGCGGCACCATTAGGCTCCCCGCCGCTTTCTTGAAACAACTCAACGCATCACAAAATGACTAATTCACCTCCAGGCGCCACGAGCGTCTTCTAGATAAGGCCCCGCCCTTTTTTTGTATGATACGCATTCACGTGCAAAGCATCTGTCAAAACACATATTCTCCCCGAAGCATTCCCAAACACTTCCATCCAAGGACAAATCAATTAGCGGTGAAAGACAGGCAGATGGTTTTGAAGGACGTCGGTGCCTGTGCCTCAGGTGAGAGGCATCGGATGGCGGCAAGCAACTGTCAAGTAGGATACTCGTCTGAACGATTCCCTGATGTCATCCACACACACACACACACACACACACACACACGCATTTCCCTGAGAGCCTCTGCCAATATCAGACACATGCTGCCACAAAGAGGCAGCTCGCAACGGTAGGATGCAAAAGTCAAAGCTGAGATAGAGGGAGGGAGGCAGGAGTGAAACTTCATATACATATTATCAAACTGAATCCTACATTAGCATTCCCTCAAAATGACCCCAGGTGATGCTAAAGAAGCTCTGTGGAAACCAGGCTTGTGAATTTCTTTGCACCTAGAAAGCAAAAATGAGAGATCATAATGTGAATAATACAAAATAAAAATCCTCAAAACACATAAAAACATCAAAGAAAATCATCAATGCTGGATTTCAGCAAGCTAATCTGTCAGCTAATCGTAAACTTACAAAGGGACAATACATCAAAGTTGCTAATTAGCTGATTTTTCCCCGCGTCTTTCATTTTTACCTTCCAACGGATGAGATAACAAGCTAACCGAATTAGCCTAGCTGCTTATCTGCAGGTAACCAGGACGACCGCTTGGTTTGTTAATAACTGAGGCGCGGAGGGAGCAGGTACAAAGGCAGCCATTTTGAGAATCTGTGGCAGTGAATGATAGAGAACCTGCAGTCCAGAGAAAAGGCCTATCAGTTAGAAGACCCATTGTCTCCCATTCAGCCAATGATTAAGGCAAACAAAGAGCACAGGATCCAGAACACAGTTGCTAGCCTGGAAAAACAAAGAGCCGTAGACAAAGCAACAAAGATAGGAAATCATTAATTACAAGACAAAAAGCGACAGCAGCAGCCACAGCTGAGAAAAACATGTTAAAAAGGAGAGTTGATTTTGGATAAATTGAAGCCAAAGTCTGTAGATCTACTGATTCATGCATAAGGCTGGTAGCCTGTTATGTTACCAAGATGTAACTGCTTAATACTCTACTTTAAAATGCCATGTAAGAGATATTTCAGATCTTAAATTAGCATCTTCTGCCTTATATTTTCCTCACTGTTTGCAAAATATTTCAATCTATTCAACATTTTCTGCGCAATCCTTTAAAAACAACCACATAAAACATATTTCCTTCCATTAGCAGTATTATCTCTGGCTGACAAGCAGGCAGCGTCCAATCATGGAAATGGACTCCACATAACTGCCAAAAAGATCCTAATGCTCGCTAATTGAGATTCATGGCTTCAAATACCAATCAGATAAAGTGATTAAGTCTCAGTTTGTCCAGATCTTTAAATCATAGCTTCCCCTCCCGGCGCATCTTCCTCTGATTGTCCATGTCTCGTCATTTCATTATTAATCTTCCTTTGTTTTTAAGCAGCGTTGCTCCCTTGAGAGTTCTGACGTGGTTCAATTAGAAGATGTAATTATTCCTCCGCAGTTCTGTAAATCTAAACAATCTATATCTGTTCTCTATCTTCAGTGACACATTTGTCTTGGCTGCATACTGTACAGTGTTGTCAGCATGTGAAAAATCATAATCAAAAATGTATTTGATTGCCGTTCTGCATGACAAAGAAAGCACTACAGCTGCTAAAAGTAAGAATACTTCAGAAAATGAATAAACAAATCACTGTGACCCTTTTAATTCCCTCTTTAATCAAAATCTATCCTGTTTCAATGTATCACCTGCCAGCAGTCCATTTGCAGATAATGTATAGAACAGTATGAGACAAAATCAAAATTCATCGAGTGAGTGAAGTTTTTGTTGTTGTTTCGAAGGTTATCATGAATTAAAAAGTTTAACATCGTCAACTGTCATAGGAGATGAGTTATGCAGCTCTTGTCACATGCACATGTTCAGTTCAGCTCTTTGAGGGATTATGCATGAAGTTTTAAGGTAATAATTTGTGTAATATTTTCTGTTTTGGGTCACTGAAAATTGTACTTCAGGACTGTTGGAGAAAATGTACATCAGCCTTCGTGCCGTCATCCAGAAATGCAGATTTGAACTTTGCCACTCCTTGTTTTAGCACCCACAGAGTACTACCTCTTTCACAACGTGGCCTGTGTTCAATCGGGCTGGTTCGGTTTTAAAAGAGCATTTTGTTGTTGTTGTTTCGAATACACATAAGACAAACAACAAAATAAATGGTTGTATTTTCTTAAGTTGTGAGGATGGATTTAACACTTCAATGCTTTGAGCTAAATGCTAATGCCAGGATGCAAACATCTTTCCTCATAATCCCAGCACTAACATCTAAAGTCTTTTGGAATTACTTGTCATTTGTTATCTGTATTGGGCGTTAGAGTACTTGGAAAATGAAAAAAAAAAGTTACTCTAAAAAGTAATTTAAGTTCCCCAACACTGTTTGTCATATGATAGTTTGGCATCTTAGTATGTTTGCACTAGCTTATGACATACAGAAGAGGCTGATGAGAGTGTCATTAATTTTTGACCATGAACCAAAATATTAGGCTTTGTGAATTGGAGGCACGGCTCAGCACCTTGGGAAGGTTGGCCCCAATAGTGATGTTAGCTCCAGTTAGTCATCCCCCTGCAGCTCCCTGCAGCGGGGAGGCTGGCAGACTGTCCAAACAAATATAAACAAAAATTCACTTGACTTCACCCAGACAGCGAGAGAAGGAGCTGGCTAGCTAACATTACAGAAGCTAATTATTGGTTTTCCACGATGCTGAGCCGCACTTGTAATTCACTAAGCCTGCTTCCAACACGGTAAAATCAACATTACATTCAGTCAAGAGTAAAATCTCTGCTGCTGCACCGAACATGCCGCTCACACAACGCTCTCTGTCTTCACGTGGAATGAGACCGAATGAGACATGTCTGATCGATATTCATCTGTGATGGTGCGATGAAGTCACCAACTACCGTGATCCCACACTACTTCATGACCTTATCACAGTCTGTCTTTTGTTATTGTTTTGATTGGAAGACCCTTAGTGGCAGAGATTATATTTTGTACATTTAATTTCCCCCACAAACACACCCAGCCAATGTCCACACCTCTTATTTATTAAGGCTGCATTTTCACTGCAATTTTCACTACTATCTTCAGTGTGCAATATAATACCTCATGTGCAATATCAACTACAGCACATGCAAATATATAAATATATTTATTAAGCCTGCAACTACACTCTTTCCTAAAATGTGCAATATAATACCTTACATGTGGCATATTAACTTCTTGCTTATATTTAACTTACTCTTTAACTTGTTTTTAATATTTTCAACCTTGCTTTTAATATTTAAACTTCTTAGGGAGTACAAACACAATTTTGTTGTGATGCTGTCAGACTGTAGTGCAATGACATAAAGCTTCTTATGTCTTAATTTCGTAGAATCAGACACAATTTTTGAAAATTTCAACAACTGAATGGCAGCACAGACATTGTTAGTCTTAAAGCCATGGTGCTGGCATGGCTAAAAACACATACTGTCCTTGTGTTAAATATTGAGTGAAGTCCAGATAAAAGCAGGTTCTCATATTTTTATTTTCATTCTTGGCATTTTATGTCCCTTGGATCATAGAAGTGAACAAAGGTAGGACAGATTGCACATGAATGACATTCAGCAAAGTTCTTGTTCCACATGTGGACTCACACTTTCTAAAAAGTAGACATCGAGGATAACTTGAGGACATCCCTCATATTTGGTACATTTTGTGTATTTTATAGATCTAAACTAATGAATTGGCTTGGGTTTGTTTCTTTCATTTGCCACTGCAATTACAATCAGACATTAAAAATACGCCAGCACGAACAAGCAGTCTCCATCATTACCAGGAAACGGAAATGACCTTGCCCTGCAGTGACAGCTTAATCACTGTTGACCATTATAGGGAGGCTGAAGCACCAACGATCAAAATTTAAAGCTTTAATCAGCATTGGCCAATATAACGCTGACAGTAAGCCCGTAGCCGGCGTGACAACTGAAATAGTGTTCACTTCCACAAAGAGTGTGTCGTTTTACGATGGCACTGAATCAAAAAGGAATTAACCACTTTGCAAACACAACATTACTGTGATGAGCTCAGAATGAATTATGATTATCATACTGCATACATGGATCATTTTAGTTGCCATCTGTTTTTATTGCTCCCCAGTGAACAAAGACATGAAGGCTTTTTTTAGTGAGCTGTACACTGACAGTAAGTCTTCCACCAGCTGTCTATAGTGTGAGTTCATATATGTGGATGCATCAAATTATATAATCTATATGTAAAAATCTCTATAATTCATCATTTTCACTACATCTATAAATTCATACCAGTCTAGCTGTGCTTTTGAAGACATGAGAGTGTCTTTTTGGCTCCAAATTGTTAATTAAATCATAAATTGAATCTGGCCTTGAAAAAAGCAACAGCCCATATCTCTGATCAGTGCTGGAGAAATGGAAATCACCGATGAAGGAAGCCGTCCATTCATCTTGACTTTTGAAGAACATTAGGCTGATGGCTGAGCACAGTCCACCCCTCTCACACACTCTTACAGGAAATGTTCCACTGGACGTAAAATTAATTTTACTTTTCAGGTCATTAACCTCTTAATGAATGAGTCCTTAGAAAGTGGAATCATTCCATTGGGCGCTAAAATATGCAGGGCATCCATTTCACTTCGATTTCACCATCAGAGCAGCAGCGGCACATAAAGATTCAAAAGTCATCACACTGTGATCGACCTTGACTGCGGCGTGACTGCTGAGCTGTCTTCGACCTCTCCTCCATGCCTTTGCAATTGAGACGTTATATTTCAAACCATTCGAGTCAGTTTTTTATTTTTTTTATTTTGCTCTCCCTGTCTGTCTGCACGTCTTTTCTTTCAAAGCTCGAGACGTTTCGTTGGTGATCTGAGCGGCAGGCTGGGATCTGCCTCTTACATAAACTGTCAGCACTGAGGACTCCCAGATCAAAGTGAGGCCTGTCTGAGCAGCTGAAGTGCCCTCAATATGTTCGCCTCAGCAGAGGGATCCGCAGGCTACTTCGTGACTCAGAATAAAAGAAATTCTTTCTCAAGAGGGCAGATAAAAGACTATGTGCGATTTAGTATAAGTATTTTACTACTATAGTGAAGGTATATCTATATTGTGTGAGCGTCATGCTTCGTAGGAAGCTAGTTATTTGTTTTGACTAGTTAGCATGGTGGTTAGCTGTCTACCTACCATATAATATAAACATTAGGACCCGACCGATATATCAGTTTGCCGATATTATCGGCTGATATTGGCCTGTTGCAAATATATAGATATTGGTGTATATGTTCTCTGGTAAGTGCCGATATTCAAACTGTTTTTTAAAGCTGGAAAAAATGCTTGGACTGCTAATTTAAGATGGTGTAATCATGTTTTTTGTCCAGCTGCAGGCGGTCCATTATTTAATCAGTAATAAGTGACATGTTTCTGTTCAGTGCCCTGATGTTCATTACATGTCTTTGTTACATGTATCTGAGAAACACATTCAAAATACTATATAAAAAATATCAGCCGATATATTGGAATTTTCTTACACCCTAATATCGGCATGTGTCTGTTTACCCTCATCCATGTTTAGCACTGAGAGTGAAGCATACTTGCTTGGCTCTCTGATATTTCCAGAGTCCTGGTGACCTTTGTGACCTTCTTTCATCTTTGATGAAGCATCTGGAATTTCTAAAATACCTTCCCAGCTTTTGCAGAATCTGGACCAAATCCTGTATGAGAAAAAGGTTTTTGGAGCGCAGGGAGGTAATGCCTTCTCCTAATTAGAATGCAACGAAGCAATCATCAGATTGTTCCGTTTTCCCATTCATTTTAATGCGGGTGTATAGGCTGCATCGACAGTACAAAGACGTTAATATTCTTTTGCAAACATGCTGTGTCCAGGCACAAACTTGAGCTAATTGCACCTGATTTGGTTTGAATATAGCCTGAGCAACACGTTTCTTGTTTTGCAAAGTTTTGTGCACTTGCTTCTATTCAACATTAGTCAAAATCGACCCTGGCATCGTTTTACATTAAAATTCTTCCATCCCTTAGTGATGACAAGAAACTTGATTTACAAGTCTCTTATAACAAGATTAGAGAGAGCACCTTTTTATGAAGATATTCTTTAAAAGCAGTGCTTTAAGTGGGCTGATACGCACTGGTACGCATACTGGGACTTTTTACAGCGTACCAGGATCTCTCACAAGCTCCCAGTACCCTTTCCTGTCCCCTCCATATCAGAGTGTCTCTTGACAATTCATTTCATTAGGTTGCAATACGTGACTCTCACCTCTCTCTTCTCTCACAGACTACATGACGCTTCCTTTTTTGTTCTTGCAGAAGTGGAACGTGTTGCATCCATGCGCTAACACTGGGATTCAGGTGTCATGTGTGCGCTCTGGAAAAGCTGCGCTGCGCATTTGCTTCATGCTCTGTTGTCCGTCAACACCCACTGGCTGCATTTCAGAGCAAGTCACAGCAATGTAGGATGAATGTACCGAAAGTAGGCCTCGTTTGTTTAATAAATTAACTCAGTGAAAATTAGTATTATCTTTTTTTATTAACTGTAAAACTTCAGAATGTGGACTAATGATTTGCTGATAACCGGCCACCCAATTCACATGCCAACAGGTGAAAAAGGGGAGTACCAGCACTTTTCCACTTTTCCACTTAAAGCACTGTTTTAAAGGACGAGGTTTGGATCAAATTGTAACGAGTAAATTTGTTTTAATCATAAAGAAAAAGCAATGACGGAAGCTAACTTAATTTAGCGCCTTGCACTGTGACAGTTTGCTTGCACATTGTACATTAGGAAGGGGTGCTAACAGCAGAACTAGCAGAGAACAATCTACAATATAAATACTTATTGGCACAATATTTATACTTATTTTGCTATGTAAATCACAACCCAGAAATGTGGTTTGAGATCAGTAAATGTCTCTCGTCTTTAGCCGGAGCAGGTAGGGTTTCATTGGTCTCTCACAGCTAGCATGCTATCAACAGTCATGTTTCCTGTCGATTAATCCTTCTCTCGCCCTCCCTCCTTCCTAAGTCTACCCAGACAGCATGAGTACATCTTTGAGGTAGATAATCATAATCATGAGTTTTCCCAAATTAAATCTTTATCTTCATGTTGCTTTGTTAGGAGACATCGTTAGTCCTGTGTGATACTATCAGGGACTGATCACATCCATCGGCCTCATATCCTGCCTCACATCCTCCACCCGGAACATCAGGAGCTCTGAGCCTGATAAACATCGCTGATAAACTTTGAATATTCGATCACGGTGGCTTGGAAGCCTGCCAACCACTCGCTATGCATTTTACTCACTGAAATCATTTAGGAGCCACAAAGCAGTCGGTGACAGAGCGTGTGTGACAGCAAATTGTCTTCATGCGTCACTGCCTTTACCTGGGGAAATAATCGAGCTGTAAACAGATTGAGAGACAATGAAGCATTTACAGTCTTCCACTTAGTGAGTCACATTACTAAATTAAGGTTTGTGTTTTTGTGTGTGTGTGTTTTTGTGCATGCATATGCCCCAATGGCGCAATTTCACCTGTCCATATAACATACTGGGAAAGTAAAGGGCTTTAATTAACAGTGGATCATCATGGGACCAGGGTGGGAGGGTGTCAGTGACGTGTTTTGCCATCTTGACAGGTTTCAGAATTACATGGTGTGAAACGTTGCACATAAACACACACACACACACACGTGTTCTGCTCTCATCAATTTGTAGCAGACGTTTTGCCTTGTCTGAACAGAGCTTTAGAGCCTCGCATGTGTCCAAGGGGATCAATAGGTGCTCACTTAAAAAACGGACCGAGGCGTCAATTAACACACCAGGGAGCTGCCAGAAGGAGACACCAGCGCCAGATTCACCAGGGTGCTTTTTTTCACCAATGCACCTCAGCTGTGTCGTGCACAACAAGTTGGGGGTCCAATTTGCTGCACTATTTTGATATATAAGACAAAAAGTGAGGTTTTAATGGGATGTGTAAACACTGCATTATCATTATTCACTGTAACCAGTTGGTACAGCTGCTGCAGCAGAGCAAAAACCAACTCAAAAGACATATACTCTTTCCTGGCATTGCTTAAATTTTCAGCAATCTATTATACATGAAACATAGTGATTAAAGGTTGTAAAAACATTTAGTACAGAGAATATTTTCATTGTCACTTTCAGGCTCTTGGCTAAATGTAATTACGGTGATCTAGTGCGCTTTCATCCTCATTTTACTTCCACTCGTTTTGAACTACTTCAGCCAAAATGCTTAAAATCTTTTCATTACCTGTTCACAAAGGCTCAGTCTGCATGGATCTGAAGTGTGTTCGACAAGCCACGTCTGAAAGTGACACTTTCCACACCAGATTTGTATAGAATGGCATCACCAGCGTGTAACGAGCGGGCTCACACCTTTGAAGTTCTCACTTTTTGCAATGAATGCAAATGGAAATGGCATTTATTTTCACACAACACAACACAACATTCAACTTCATATCTGTGTTGCAGTTGGCCTATTTCTGCCGTAATTTTGACACAACAGGAGATAGGTTTCTATAAATGTAGAGCACATTTTAAATACATTTTGAGAAAACTGACAAAAGGCAAGGCAGATTATTGGGCGTTTCCTTCCACAACTGTAATGCAATTTTTAATAGTTCATTCATTGGGGGGCAGCATGGTGGCTTAGTGGTTAGCACTGTTGCCTCACAGCCTATCAATCAAGAGGGTCGTGGGTCTGATACCCGGCTGGGTAAATGGTTGTTTGTCTCTATATGTCAGCCCCTTGATAAACTGGCAACCTGTCCAGGGTGAACCCCGCCCTCGCCCAATGTAAGCTGGGATTGGCTCCAGCGCCCCGCGACCCTGCAAAGGATAAGCTGTTGGGGTTAATGAATGAATGGTTCATTGCGATAAACAGCTGGTGGCACTAATTTTCCAGTAGAGTGCCGTTAAACTTTTATGGAGGGAGAGGTCGCAACAAGAGGACGTAATACAATGAGCACCAGTCAAACCTCAGATCTGTCATTTTTCATCTCTTTTGTGGAGCTTTAATGGATGTTTGTGACGAACTTCACAGCTGTCATAACTTACAGGCTGATTCAGAGACACAGACTGCCAAGATTTAATTTGACGTCGTCATTGTGCGTGATGTTCTACGGAGTTGACTGAATCTGCTTCTCAAATCTTTCTTCGACATTTTCTTGATCAGTCTGACACAAGCAACATATAGCAGCTATCAACGGCTCCGCTCAAAACGTTTGGAAATTTCTTTCATTTCATCCTTTGCACCTCTCCTCTAACGTACTGCTCACACTGAGAGAAAACTCACTCTCGCATAGCAGGCGTTAAAATATTAGCAAAGTGTTTAATAACTTTGTGAGCAGGCTGCTCAGAGTATCTTAACTCCTTCACCCTCCAGGCAAAATCACACTGCTCTGCTCTTGCTGCATGCCGCTCACATTCCCTGAACGCAGCACTGACATTTACCGTGCGCAATCCACATATTTCACAACGACAATTAGGTTGATATTGTATTGGTAAACATGAACTTTAAAACTCCTTCCATCACTGCCACAAAAAATGATTAAGTGCAACCTCCTCTTGCACACCGCCGACTCTGTCACACACACAATGTGCCCTTCAGTGCCGAAACGAGCGCACGCACAAACACACCTGCTCAGATGCGCACACAGGACAGACACAGTCACTGTTTTACATGCACTTACACACTCACATAAATATATGCACACAGACAATAGCCTGAAACTCCCCTCCAGCCTGGCAGGTAATTGCTGTCTACGGGGGACAGGCACTTCTACAATAGAGCGCCAGTGTCCAGGCAGGCTCTATTCAGCGCCACTGTAATTACCTAATTGAAAAGCTCGCATGGGAAAGAGTGTGTGTGTGTGTGTGTGTGTGTGTGTGAGTGACAGAGAATGTGGAGAGTGGGGTAAAAAGAGAGGGGAAAGGAAAAAAGATAAGGTCTGGGCTTTTGGAATACAATAAAGCTATACACTTCACACCACACACACACAACTCCCATATTCATACACACACACATATGCTTCCATAGCACAAGCTTTGCACACATGAACAAATATTCACGAGCATCTGTGTGTGACCATATACACGAGTACACGCTGAGGTTTTTCTTTCCAAATCAGCTCACTCGCGGGGATAAATATTGTCCAGATGTGATTGAGGGATGGAGTGAAGGAGGGAGCGGTAATGGGAAATCTATTGTTGTGCGATGAGGATGCGGCAGGGAAAAGAGGAGGAGGGTCAGAGAAGGTTGGGATATAAAAGCAGTTAGGTCACTCTCATTCCTGATGTTGGCCTCGCCATCTGAGCGTTCCCTCTGCTTTCACTTTAAGTTTTATGTGGGATCTATAGACTGATGGGGTCTGTGTGTGTGTGACGTGTGTGTATGTATTCTGTGTGAATGTGTATTGTGCACATGTGCATACAAATGTGCAGTTTTGTGTTCCCGTTTTATTAAAATGTTGCTAAAAAGCTCTGCCACTCTGTGTTTGCTGCACTGTTGCAGCCTTGTAACGTCACTCTGGTGACAGATGTGACTGAACACATTTAAAGAAAAGATTTTAAAGCAATAGTTCAACATTTTAGGAAATGTTGTTATTTTCTTTCTTCAGGAGAGTCTGACAAAATGATTGATACCACTTTCAAGTGTGTACGATGAATTTGTACTTTTAGCCATCAGCTTGTTAGCTTAGCTTAGCATTAAAGTGATATTTTGTTTATTAATTACTGACCGTTAGATTCCTTGAATTGAGGTTTTGTTTTGTTTTTTACTTCCAGTGTTCCTCCAGAGTAAACGAGTGATTTTAAAAAAGCATGCTGTCTTTTGCTGGCAGTCTATGGAGAAACACTCTTGAAAACATCAAAACTATCTAAACATGTCGATCAAAAACTCTCAAGAGCTTCATGTACTATAATTCGAGTCTTCTGTATCGTGTCATATGCTCGCTTACAAGTATTGGATAACATTATAGTATTTTTTAAGCAAATAACTTAAGGATAAGTGAGCGAAGATGGCTGAAACAGAGAGAGAGGAGTTTCTGCAGTTTTTGACGGAACCATATTTATTCGAGGGGGAGTTCACCGACATTTAGAATAACCGTAACCCGAGACACAATCGCTCGGTCAGATGGTACATTTAGTAGCTTTCTAGCCAAAATAAATGTAGTTTGGAAGTATTGAGCATGTGACACAATACAGAAGGCTTGGATTATAGCACACAGAGCTGTTGAGAGTTTTGGACAGGCATTGTTAGATGTACTTTCAAGAGTATACCTCCATTTAAGGTTAAGTAACTGAATCACAAAACCAGATTTTTACAGTAAATTATCACTTGAAGCAGGGGGAAAATGGCTGGCATGGCTCCATCCAGAGGGGACAAAGATGTCCTAACAGTACATCTGTAACTTACGTTGGTTTAGTTTGTGCAAAAAAGCAAACTGTAAAATGTCAGTTAAGCGAAATTAGCAGCTGCTAGTAGATTTGAAGTGGCGTCGATCTTGCAGCTTTTTCTTTTAAACTCAAGGGAGAGATACTCTGAGCAGGATTATGTGGCAGTGTGCTTTTGACACCCACAAGCTTTTATCTTCAGCAAATCCAGGTGCTAGACCCACTTCAAAACCCCTGAACATCCCATTTTGTTGCGAGCATTAACTGAACAACCTCACATGCTTGACAAGAAAATAATGTCTCTTTACTGTCCTTGGGTTTGTTTGTCTTGCTGAAGCAGCCTTGTTTTGGCTCTTATGTGTGTCTGCAGTCTCATACAAAGTGAAGGAGCTAATATCCCCAAGGCTAGTGTTTCTAACAAGGCACAGGCTCACACTTTTGAAATGTTGGGAGGTGAGAACTCCCGCAACACAATCTGCCTTTGAAACCAATCTCCTGCCATTTCTTGAGCAGCGTAGAAAAATATGGGCATATTTGATGAGCATGCTGGGGATTATTTTATATTCGCTGTGTGGTTTGTCTTAGGAAGTTTGCCCGCCCTCTGATGGGTGCAGGAAAAGAATCAGGCATGAGAAACTGGGTCAGACTCTGAGGTGCATTTCAAAGGTGGATTCTGGTAGAAATAATGTGACGAGATAAGAATTTGGGAATGCAAGAAGAGAAGAAGGACACGGGATGGTGGAGCAAAAGAAAAAGGATGAAAGGAAGCGAGAAAGGAAAGAAGGAATAAACATGCATGCAAATCAATGAGGACAAAACAAGGACGAGGGCCTCACTTGGCACGAGCCCGATAATGGATGGAGAATCCTGAGTTCAGAGAGCTGGACAGACATGTTTAGCTTGACTTCATGGCATTTGCCATGTCGAGTCTGACAAACACACAGAAAAAAATGGCTGCAAGCGACAATGAGGGGGCCAAGCAGTGAAAAAGCCATAGATGTAATGATCCTCCACCACTCTGCAAAGTTTCACAACAACCAGTCAGTTATAAAAGCTGACATAGACTTCTGTTTTCATTAAAGTGTTATTTGCAGAACCTGTAATGGGCGGAGCTTAAAGGTCATCATGGGAAACTTGTTCACAATGAGGACATTATGTACACAGTTTTATGACTGTAGCTGGAACGGGGTATGAGATGTTTGGAATTTATCCACGTTAAGATTTTTAGCCCTCTGCAAACTTTATCGGTACATAGTGGCTCTTTTTTTAAATTACTGGTCCGTGACCATGATGGACAAGAACGTGACTTGGTCCCTGGGGTGCTGGGCGTTGGTTCAGCCACACTAATGGCGCCAACTGCTCCTAGCTGCCAGTGGAGAAACGGCCTGGATGGGAGAAAAAGGAGGACCGTTTCCAATGTGGCAACTGCTTCTAGTGCATGTGTCTGTGTGTGTGTTATGTGGTCTCAGCAATCGTGTGCGTATGACTGCAAGAACTGTGTGTGGCAAGAAAAAGACCGTTCTCCTTATAGATGTTCATCAATTGAATAGTGCTCTGTGTGTGTGTTGTGATCTGTTGTTGACAATAAAATTCTCAGTTTGTCATTCTGAAGTGTTTCTAGTCTGCCTGGTGTGACTCTTAAATCCCTGATGTATTCCTGTTGAATATGTTGGAGCTGCTCAAATCTGGAACATGGACTGATGTTAAAACAGCTGCAGTTCTCCTGATAACTCAATTCAGCTTCTCGAGGAGAACTCATGTTAACCCAACATGAGGTAATGAGAACGTGAGATCTCACAGAGCACAGAATCATGTCACATGTCTGAGTTTTTATTTATGTGTTTATTTGATTTGAGTTCACAGAGAAAAGCACTCATCTTCATCGTCCACTGTGAACAGCAGAAATAATCTCTGGACTACAAAAAACAGTATGACAGTAGTTTATATTCACCTTTATTGTCAAAGGTAATCAGACGCAGCTCAGGTGGGAGAGGAAGATGGAAGGAGAAAGAAACATATGTGTTAGTAAAACCGCCAAAACAATCTGTGAATTACCAAACACAGTATGTAGCGTGTTTAGACTCACCTTCATCGTCCGGAGTAAACAGCAGCAGCTCAGGAGGTGAAGAAGGGAAAGAGGAGAGACCAACACATAATGGTCAGTTAAACTGCAAAAACAATTTCAAAAACAAAACAAAACACAGTGAATTGCTAGATTACACTCACCTTTTTCATCCAAAGTGAACAGCAGCAGCTGCAGTTAGAGAAAACAAGACGAAAGATCAACTCATAATGGCAAAATGGTCAGCAAAATAAACAAACAAAAAAAACATTTGAAGGTAGTTTAAACTCACCTCTTCATCCAAAGCGAACAGCAGCAGCTGCACTTATAAAATTAAGAAAAAATGCAATTTTGTTGCTGACACGTCTGGTTTTGGAGTTATGGCCCAAAACGTTAAAGTGCTAATATAGCGCCACCATCTGGTCAGGTTGGTTTCATTTTTGTTGCCTGAGTAGTGGGTGAGGTTTGCAATCTATCAGCCAAGTTTGGCAAATTTAGCTTTTACAAGTGAAAAATAATAATAGTAATAATAATAATAATAGTAATACTACAAACAAAAACAAAAGGGTTCCGGCACTTGTGCTTAGACCTCTAACAAGAAGAAAAGACAGAAACACGATGGGGGGCTGCACAGCTTTGCTACTTGGCCCCCAGTAAGCTGTGAAGTAAATAAACCAGTCTGCTGAAATACCAATCACTCTCCGTCTCTGTCTCTTTACATGACATATGCAGCGAGACACTGGAGCAGATTCAGTGTCAGTGTGAGCAAAGATGTCATATTCCATCTCAGTGGACATCAAACGTACCCTGGAGTCGCACACATGTAAATAAGAAGCGCGGAAATGTGGCGCTCTGTTTGTGGGGAACGTTCAGGCCCGTGTGCCTCTCTGCGTCTCTCATCTCCTACAGCAGTGGTACGTAGACCCTATTACAACATGTAAATGACCCCCTACTGTGCAGTCTAGGAGTACGATATGACATACATGCTCACGTGTGCGGAGCAGAAGTCGTATATAGTGGATGAGTAGCCTGCATGTATGCGTGTGTGATGCCTCTGAACCGAACACCTCTCTGCTCTCTGTGGTTGTGTGTTTGAACATCCACGCATCTGTTTGTGTGTAAGATTCAAGCTGTCAGATTTGGACAGACGCTGTCTTGTCCTTCTATGCGGCAAGTCACATAATTAAGGGGAAATTCTACTTTAAATCAAAGCGTGCGCTCACTATAAATGACACATAACTGTAAGCCAAAGCTCACAGAGACCATATTGAAGTCGTTACCACTTTTTAATGAGACATGCTTATAAAGGGGTTTTAAACTTAAATTTATCAATGGTTAATGTATAATTTATTCATGATTTATAGGCCAGCAACCATCATCATGAGATTGAGCTCCAATGAACCAGTAATTTCACATGGTCTGCAGCTGTAAAAGTACTTTTTTTTTTTTTTCAAAGCTGCAATAACTAATATTTTTATAATAATTATCACTCAAATGTCCATGTGTAATGTGAAATGGGGACTCAACATTGATAGACCAATAAAGAAATTAACACCCAGCTGTGCTTCCACTCAGTTTTCACATCTTTTAGCTTACTGTTCTGGTTTAATGGTCCACACAGTAACTGTAAATAAAGATGGACGCGCTTCCTTTCAGTTGTATTCATTAAAGTTGGCTCACAGGTCTCAGGAGTGCTGCTTCACATCTGGAGAAAAGTTGCAGAAAAAGTTGTACAAAAGCCTTTATGTGGCTCAGAGGAGCTACAACATCACTCGAGGCTAAATCGATTCCCTCATTTCCATCGTAAGTCAGATAGTGTTAAAAGAGTGCATGCTAAACTGGTGTAGTACTCTATTTAACAAACTTAAATCTATTAGTTGTAATTTATTGAACCTTTGTAATGTCTTATCAGGAAGTAATACTGACAGAGACAGCAAATAATTCTGTCACTATAGTGAAAAATCTACGGCAGTTAATGCAACAAAATGAGGGAGAGGCGGCTTTGTTAGAAGCTCAGTCACTCTCAGTCTAACTGCTTATTTATTAAACAAGACCAGGGTTGTAAGGGATTACTTCAAAGTAATAGATTTCAGATTATTAGTTACCCCATTTTAAATGTAATTGTAAGTTAACTATTTCAATTACTTTATCAAAGTAATGCAACTTATTACATTTAATTGCTATTGGATTATTTTTCTAAATTTCTAACAAATGTTCAACTGTTACCATTTTCAAATGTTTAAACCGGGCAGTGTTAACCATACATTAGTGCTTGGCACTGATTTGGCT
>JAQFJA010000015.1:8636323-8648089 GCA_029874485.1 Naso brachycentron
ATCTCATGATGTTGAGATATGTGCATGTGCTGATATATATTATTTGATTTGAGCCAGTGGTCTTCAAGGTGGGGGTCGTGACCCCTAGGGGGTCCGTGGAGGTGCTGCAGGGGGTCCCCCAAAATAGTTAAAATTTTTCATCAAAATAACTTACATCTGGGAATTTCTAAAAATTTATAAATTAAATCATATTGAGTAAACTCAATTAAAAGTAAACTCTGATATCAATGGGCAATAACGAGCTACTTTTTCACAAAGACTGTATGATAATGACTGAGTATAGAATAAGTTAAAAAAAGCTGGCTCGTCTTAAAACGCAACACTTTTTCTATTGTTTTTTTTTTTTTAATGTGGGGGTCCCTTCTCTGTTTCTCTATCGATCAAGGAGTTCCTGGGCTGAAAAAGGTTGCAGAGTCCTGATCTGAGCAATCACTAATGTTCAAGTTCTAATAAGCTACTGACAGTGTTGCTGTGCTTAAGCATGTCTTTAAATTGACAGCCAACCAAACAAAGTTGTTGTTCCAATAAAGTGGAATAAGTTTTGGGAGCTGGCTCAAAAGTCACTTTTTCTGGAAGTCAGCTGGGTTGTGAAAGTAATACAGTTAAGTGACGAGTAATGTAACTGATTACTTTTGATACAAAGTAATAAGTAAAGTAAATTTATTATTTTTATAAGGAGAAATCAGTAATAAGTAACTTATTACTGTTTCAGAACAACTTGCCCAACACTGTACATGAATGCAGCTTTGCAGAGTTTGGCATTTTTGCACAATCTGCTGAAGTTAACTGATCCTACATGTCCCATGTTGCAGATATGCAGCTTTAAGTAAGTCTGCCACCAGGTGGCGCTCAAACCAGACAAAAAAAAAATCTGTGAAAATACAGAGCATGCATGCACCTGCATAAAGACAAAGCAACAAAAAGTAAATCTGTGTGCATAAAAAGGCCATTTTTTTTGTTTGAGTTTTTGTTATTTTCTTATTCAGACATGTAATAAACAAGTTCACACATTTTCAAAACAACTGAGCATGGCAAAACAAAAATAAAACCAAAACAATCAACAAGTGACACCGACGTATTTTTAAGTGTCGTTCCATTTATGCCACAACCAAATGACGAATGTCCGTCCGAACAGCTCCCATGGGTCCACACAGCTAGTCCCAGCTAGTGCGGTGAACCGATGAGAAAACGTCTCTGACACACTGAACGATGCTAACAAACTAAGAGACACAGCCTGTCCCACAATATACCGAGACCACGTTATCATGCCATGAGTTTTCCATGATCTGTGCTAAATGTTAAAGTAAAAATCTCGACAGTAACACTGGTATGATGGATAGTACAACCACATCAAAACATCGTAGTACAATATCTTAGAAATATCCATTTTATCTGTGTAGTACTCTACAGGTTTCTGCAAGTTATTGTGTAGTTAGGGTGATCTATAATTGTTCTGCTGGGAGTTTAGTAAATTCTAAAGCCCCCCCCCCACTTTGCTACATCAAAATGGAGGAATTCAAGTCCGTCGCACCGCACGCCGTCGTCTCCTGCAGCTGATAAATGTGCACGTCCAGAAGTCAAAGCTGTTTTTCTGTCGTACAGGCTGAATCCAAACCGGGTTCGCTGTTTGGGCGGAGCAGCATGAGCACCCTCGGGTTTTCCACGGCGGCACTGAGCATGTGCAGCCTTTTGTTGGTGCGGCGGAGATTTAAAAGGAGAATACCGGTGTTATTTACAGCTCCAGTCCCTTGAAGTACAACCCCGATTCCCGTGTGAAGGCTGTGTAAAACCTCGTAAAAAGCACAATGTAATCATTTGCATACTGTGTGTTCCTGAGCCCATGTAGTGATCGTGTGTTTCACAAAGTGGTGAACTTTGCATGTAAATGACTGAACCTTTTGATGCTCCTTTCATACCCGATCATGGTATCATCACCTGTTACCAACAGGGCTGTGTGTCGGCAAGAGTCTAACGATATATGTTTTACAATACAGGCGTTACATTACGATATATTACAATATATTGCCATACCGTAAACAAGGCGATATATTGCAGGTTTTTGTTTTTTCAATCTTAACTGTCACAGTACCAAGATCAACCAAAATATCCATAAAATCTGAGTCTAAAAAGTGTTTTTTTATGCAATCAGAATATCATAGCAATATTTTTGTGCAGCAGCTGTCGGGGGTTTAAGAAAACAAAGTGAATCACTGCCGTGAGTCTTTGCATGAAAATGAACTGAGAATCGATTTGATATTGCAAAACATATTATCTTTACTTCACGGAGACAAGCACCAAATTCAGAATAAGCATATAATTACAAAAATTAATAAGCAAATTATTCAATATAGTGTCTTTAGGTTGAGTTTACGTCCAAATTTACACACAGATGACTAAATTCTGTTTTATTTCTCTTTTACACAGTATTTTGGAATCCTGGTTGTACATTTTACATTTGGCTGACCATTCCTCTGTCAGAGGGAGACTGACTTCTCTTTTTAGGGTCCCTGAAATTAGAAGCATGTTGAAATCTGAAGCTTTTGAGGAATTGTGGATATATATCACAGACAGATTCAGCACGGTTTCATGCTGACTGTTATTAATAATAGAGTTTGGTTAATTCATAAAGCTGCGATAAATGATTTTTACAGCAGAAGGGTTCAGCAGGACACCAACTCAAGTCAGAGACAAAGCCCCGAGAGGCTGATTCAAACTGTTCTAGCTTATGTGTCAGCGGTTTATTGCCTATGTGCATATCTATAAGACATATACCAACATAAGCATCCCTTTAAAGTATTGCATTCCTATACTGATGAATTTCATGTAGGATGTAACACTGACACAGACAATCCACGAATCAATCAAGATTGTGCAGTTTAACTTGATGTTTTTTGTCATAAATCTCTTTTGATGGAATACATTTCTATTCTTTCTACACAGTTCTTGCATTTATATTTTAAATAGGAAGGAGTTCTGACTTTGCCATTGAAGTTCCTGAAATTGACTTATTACTCCTGAATTTACTGAAACCTACCGACAAGTAGTTGATGCATCGCTGTGCATTTGATTTGTTCAAGTTTTTCAGAACATTAAAGAAGCTGTCAGAGCAGTTTGCACCTCGACACTTTTTTTTTTTCTATTTCGGTAAGATGTGCTGAAGGGTTTCCAATCGGAACAGAAAGAAAGTAGATCAATGTGTCTGTATTTCTGACCCATATCTGCCTGAAATTAGCCCAGCTTTAACCTCTGGTTGGATGTGTAGTGCCATCTTGCTAGGAGCTGCAGAGGAGTTAATCACTTCCTTCAATCTTCTGCCATTTCTTGTTGTCTAGGTAGTGTAAAAACAGCCTGTCTTAACTTTGCTGGACATGCATGGTCTAGAAGAGTCAGAAACCCAAAGGGATGAGCTAAAACCTGCATATACTGTACTTCTCTGCATCTCCAGCACTTAACATTCCCCAGTTTAACTCTGTTATTGTACCTGACTGTATCTCTGACTTGGCTCTGTGCAAACACACTGGAATAAACCAAAAGATGAGTAGTACTGATAATGGTCACGGACAAACAAACACCGGTATTATCCTTTAAAATCATACACTATACCTTCCTGCACCGTTCAAAAGAGCGCTTCGTCAAAAGCTGCCCGGTGCCGTTAACGTTACCTGAACTTAACAACCTGCTCCGACAGCAGTGCAGCCGCCATGCTGTGTCAAAAAAAGTCACTCTACAGCAGAGGCAGTCCAGAAGAAAAAGCTTGGAGGGTCAAGACCAGGAGCGAAGGTTCGCTGTGGGGTTTAAGGTTCAGTGTGTAACAGACGGTTCAGGTTCATGACAGGTAGGTAAAGATTCCACACGGGGGAAGAAGAGGTCACTCTGCTGGCCACTGAAAATGCAGGATGGGGCTGCACGTTCCTTTAACAAAAACGCGTGCGTTAAAAAAAAAGAAAAACCTCTACGGGCAGGTGCATCTGAAGGAAACCACGCAGGACCGTAAAGCTCGTCCAAACATTTACTCAGACATGTCTCAGGTCAGCCCTGAAGAAGTTCCTCGTCAGAATAAAACTGTGTGGCGCTTCAGACAGCACATGGAATCCTTCTGATTACACGACAAGTTCGAGTGGAAACGTAAACGACTAAAAAACTTCAAAGATGGAGCTAACGGTGTTTCACATTGCTTTTTAAATGCAGGAATCCAGTGCTGTAGAGAATCTTTAAACTGATAGAAGTCATCAAATCTAATGTGTTGGCACCTCAGAGACATACTTCCTGTTGAAATATCCACCAAAACAAAGAAAGAAAGAAGGAAAAAAAAAAGCTGTCTGTGTTGTGTAGCTGGAGCGGCTGGACGCTCCCGTGAACTTGCGGATGAGACGTTGGTGGAGGCCGTGAGAGGTGAGGGGAGGGAGGGGGGGAGGGACTCAGTGGGACTCCCCGTTGACCGAGCTCCCCTCTCCTCTGGGCGAGGAGGAGCGTGAAAGCCCCTTCTCTGTGGTTTCCGAGCTGGAGCCGTTCTGGCTGTGGTGGTCGGCCGCCGATGCGGCGCTGGACGACGTAGCCGAGGTCGACGAGGGCTTGGCCTTCTCCTTAAAGTCTGTTATGATGACTGTCAGGTCCCCGACCGTCACCTCCAGGTGCTGGGCGCTGCTCCGGTCTATGTTTTTTAATCTGGGCCTGATGAGTGAACAGAAAATGTTTTATTACCAAAGAGTGAAAAGCACCTTATGTTTGTGCTGCAATGGCACAAAAACCCGACAGAGCATCTTCCACTGCTTTGAATTTATTTCTGGCGTTTCATGCCCTCCACACTTCATCTTTTGAAGTATTTTATGAAATATGAAAACACATCAACCCTGGCGTCGGGTGGCAACATAAACACCATCTACAGTTTATTCATGCATCCCTGTAATGTCTGATTCCCTCCCCATCGTGTCAGCTTGTTTACCTCATCTTCTTGTGACTGTTCTTCTTGAGCGCCGGCTCTCTGTCGCTCTTCTCCCTCTCCACTCTCTCCTTCTTTTCCTTTTTGGGCTGCGAGGGCAACACGAACTGCTGCGTTACCTGCTGCTGCGAGACGAGCTGGGAGACGGGACGAGGCTTCCTGATCCCGAGGGAGGGAGAGAGAGAGACGTAAAGAGGGCGAGAGCGAGGTGGAGAGAGTTTGGCAGATTAATGAGAGGGAAAATCACGGTGAACACACGACTTCATGCGAGCATACCACCATAATCAAGAGTCAATAATCACTGCCAGTGCTGGTTAGGAAGGTGCCGCCGCAGTGTTCTTAATACTAGCAGCAAATGGCAAAGCAGGCTGAGTGCATTTAGAATAAAACTCAGGGTTTAGTCATCTGTAAGATATGTAATGTACCTGTACAGGCTTGTTTTTAGAACTCAGGGGGATTAACACTGACGAGCTGAGATCTGTTAGGTGAACACAAAGATCTGATAGGAAGTGTGAGTGTACATAACACACAGTTCAAAATAAACAAGTAGGTGTGTGTGTGCTGTTTTCCACTTGGGTGCTTTCATAAAACTAAAGGAAATGAAAAAGAAACCCATAAAACTATGATTTTTGTTAAGCTGTGTCTAAAGGAGAAAGGTGATATTTTATTTATTTATAATTTTTATGAAAGGTCACACACACGTTTTCCCCCCCTTCAACTTCAGGAGGAGGTTTGAGCAATCTGCGTTTCCTGCCGCTCAGCAGCACCATCTGGAACTGGCTTCCCCATCCACAATCGGTCACACTACAAGGGTTTGAGCAAGCTTGGCTCTGACGCTGGTGGTCGATGCAAAGTGCTAGCCTGCCTTCGCTTAAAGTCATGCATGTAAATGTGGTCAGTTCCATTATGCTGCATTCACATGGACTCAGGCAGACAGCAGACGGCGGGAGACACCTTGTGAATGACACAGGAAAAAAACAAACAGTCCGACAGAACAGAAGGACGGCAAAATAAAACACCCATGACCATGTGTGGCTGTGGTGATGCTGTATTGTTTGCAAAGAATGGAATAAAATAATTCTAATGGAATTATTTCATCAGTTATTTTATGTAATTATTCTAATTATGCATGTAGCTGAAGGAAAAATGCAGTTTTCACTCAATTTTCTATTGCAAACTTAAAACAAAAGTTAAATTCCCTCCAAAACATGACATTTTGGACGACAGTCAGCTTTGTGCTGATTCATTTCAACGTATCAGCTTTTCCTGTGACATCTCGGTAGGTTTTCAGGCTGTGGTTAATACAACTTTGGGTATTATTGCACCACAATAATCTTCTCATTGTCAAGACTGGACATTTTTTCTCCTTGCGTCAGGCATTTGAGGAGTTAAGTAACATCTGGAGGTAAATTCCTGAGTGGAGGACGGCAAAAAGTCTAAATATTTTAATTTTTGACAATGATGCTGTCTGCCTGTTGCAAGCACTCTCTGATGGCCTCTTCAGATTTTACCGTCCTGCTCTCATAAACTTAAATGACATCCCGTTTGCCGTCTACTGTCTGCCCGATTCCATGTGAACGCAGCATTAGTGGTGACAGGCAGTGTTTAATTATATTTCTAATGACATTATCAAGATGTCTTTGTAAGATTTTGGTAATAGATTATGCACATAACACAGCACAGTTTATTTCTGCTGCCTTGGATTGATTCAGGCATCAAAAATCATGGTGCCCGGCTCGTTACGATGACAAAAACACAGTGTTCACTGATTAGTGAGGATGATACACCTTCATCCACGGGCACTGCAAAATGCTAACAGGCGAATCTGACATCAAATATAACTGGGACACAGTTAACCAACTGTTCCTCCTCACAGTCACATTTCCATCCTCCGCGAGTGTCTGCTGTCTCAAAAATGATACATTATGCAATTGGTCTGGCAACAGTTTGCATGCATGAAGGCTGCGATCGTATTTCTGTGCAGGAGAGTTAGCGCGCGCGTGTGTGTGTGTATGTGTGTGAGTGCTTTGGTGCTTGGCAAGAGCCCTAGCCGAGAGGCGAGTGTGTTGAAAAGGCCATCTGTTGAGGGAGCCTACACATCTAGTGCCTGATTTTGCATGCTCACACACAAGCGCATTCACGTCAAACAGACACGGCTATGTGTGTGAATGCACCAATGCACATCACAGCATGCAGAGACTGCACCAAAAGCTGAAGGGGTGTGTGCGAATCCAAACCGGGCGCACAGAAAACCGTACACAGGCTTTAGAAAACAAATGCGATCGGCACGAGGCGCACGCACCTGTGCATGCGAGCAAACACGCACGCACAGCAGTGAGCAGATGAAGCATGAGGGACAGCAGAAGAGCACAGAGGGTTTCTGAGCCCTGTCGAGCACCCATATTTGAAATTTCCTTTTTTAAGCAAAGATCTCGTCCCCTTCAGCAGCTTTTTTATGAATTTAACAGTTGATAAGGAGGACAAAAGCTTTAAAGTACTTGAAAAAATAAAATATGCATCTTAGAGTTTAAGGCAAGCATGAATGCTCTCATACTGTACCTCTGTTGGTCATATTATCGACTAGTTTCACTCAAGTGTTCTCACCTGTGTGTGAACCCTTTGAAAAGTATCGCAATTACAAAACATGGGCCTCCAGGTGCTCTGTGAAAAATGTCTTTTTGCGCCTGCCTGATGTAATTATCAGGGTGTAGCACGACGCAGTCCAAGTACAGAGTGTGCAAATGTGCTGGACTTGACTAAATCCATCCACAAAATTAGTCCCCACAC
The DNA here is from genome assembly GCA_029874485.1 of Naso brachycentron. Lineage (NCBI taxonomy): Eukaryota > Metazoa > Chordata > Actinopteri > Acanthuriformes > Acanthuridae > Naso > Naso brachycentron. Next base: position 8,644,050 of record JAQFJA010000015.1, read on the forward strand.
CTAGCCAAGTATTTCTGTGCAATGCGCCACATTTTTGCCAGAGAGAGCCTCGGTGGCCTATTTAGCTTAATTTAGTGGCTTCTCTCTCATTTTCTAAGAGGGAATATATGAGGCAGAGCTGCTGGTCTGCTGTCTTCTTCTAAGGGCAAAGCTGTTGTTTAACAGGGCTTGGATGACCTAAATTGGGGCCCAGCTTCAAAGAGTCAGTTCTTTTTTTTTTTCCCGAGTTATCATTGCCTTCACAGAACATGCAGCGAAGCTAGCGAGGCTAGAGTGAAATGCAAATGGGTCTCTTGGCCTACATAACTGTCTGATAGGGAGGAGATGTAGAGATCCTCTAATACGTCTGTCTTGTCAGCACGACGCTGCAGGAGTGCTGACACCTCTTTAAATAAAAGCAGAGGCCTCTCAAAGCCCCTCTGTTTGCAGTTTAAGTAATTTGCTGCTCCCCTTCACATCCCTTTTTCACCGCGCCGCCATGAAGAAGCGTCTGCTTTTCTGCATTTTCTGAAGCTCAGGCACAAAGCGGTGGTTGTCACGACAGAGTCCACCGTCCTGCCCCTCGGGCCGAACGCTACCACCGTCCAAAATAAAAACCAGATGACTGGCTGCCTCATGCATGACCTCCTTTCGGCATGTCTTTGATTTCTGTTCAGGATGTCATCATGCACTTAGGCGCTTTCTTTCCTCGTGATTTATCGTATATAATGAACAGATGAATCACTACCGTCTCATTAGTATGTTTTGCTTGATGTGGGATCAAGAAAAACTGTCACCTGAGGCTGATTATGATCTTTTCTTTTTTTTTAATTTTATTTAAGAGCAATTACGGCCCGGTATAAACATATTCTGCACATCCCATCTCCTTCATGTATTGCAGTGGGGTAGATTTTCACTAATAGAGCCAGTTCAATAACCGAGAGGTGAAAGAGGAGACGGGCGACCAAATATTGCTGTAAGGCAGAACAGCAGGCCTAAACAGAGCTGCCTCTGTTAACCCAATCAGATGGTTATTATCTTAGCACTTAGGCCTTCGCTGCCGGCCTCCATCTGGATGCTGGAGGAGCGTGTGTTTGTGTGTGACTATTGATTCCAACAGGAATTTCTGTGCCTAATGTAACAGCCTATTCTTTCTGACATTAATACCGTGTTGTTCCAAACAGCATTTGCTCCACTCACGCCGTCTATTATGCAGCAGCTAATGGAGTCCCACGATGGGAAATTAGAACGTTACGAGAAGGGTTTAAACAGGGCCAATTCTATTTCCCTGAAAGGAGGAGGCGAAAGAAAACAGTGGATGTTAATCACAATGTCGTTATTATTGGGCTTTTAATTCGCAGATTTAGGTCAGGTGAAGACAAAGTTTATCGAAGAGAATACAAGCTGTTTAGGTGCGAGCAGCCTTGCTAAAAATGGAAAGGTCTTTAAAAAAAAAGAAAAAAAGCGTTTACATGAAGAACTGAAAGCATGCCAGGCTGCTAGTTGTTCACTTCCTGTTGCTGCTAAGCCCGAAGCAGCCACAAATTTAAGAAATTCAGCCGTAGTTTGACTCTGAAATTGTGCTACAAACACTCAAATTTGCCCCAACAGACTGTTGTCAAATTCAACTTGCTTTGGATGCACTGCAGGGCTGCAAGATTCTCGCTAAAATGTGAATCACTTTTTCCTCCCTGAGGATTGAGATCATGATTCTAACTTCTTCAGCAAAACATTTTATTGTAAACAAGCTAATAAAAAATGTGCTTTCTAGTCAAGGCTTTCAGTGGGCGTAATTCAAAATGAAGTGCTGGACTTGAACTTCAAAGTCTCTCGTCTGGCAGATGGGATTTTTTTTGACGAGTTTCCCTTCTCCTTCACTGCTAACTCGTACTGGACTTTGTGGTCACGTTGGAGGTTGTTATAAAGATTCGTAGCGTTACCTTACAGTGCTGCGACGACGCCAGAGCATTTCTTGCAGATTATTACTCCTTGTGCGTCGTCGTCAGGTTTAAACTCGAAAAAGTTCCACATAGTGGAATGACGGCACGAGTGGTACGAAATTACTTTCGCCGTCGCCACTGGGATTTTTCTCAATAAAGCTCATTTTTTTCATTTGCGTGTAAAATGAGGCTCCAACTTCACCAAGTAAATTGACTTCTGCCTCCTCCCCTCTTGTCTACACGTGACACTGCCGACGCCATGTCTGGTTACTGTGGCAACGGCGAGTGACAGTGGTGCTTCGTAAATGAGAAAGAGAAAGGAGGGAGGTGACTGAGTTGCATGAATCACTTTGTTTTATATTGTGTGAGTTGTTGCGGTTTCGTTGTTGTCATGTATATGGAAGGCCGAACCGCCACAAAAGATTAGTTTGATCCAGAAATTTGCACCGTGTAAACTTGGCATTAGTGGCATTTGTACCACCTTTTAAACCATTTTCTTCTAGTTTGTCTGCTCAAGTATAGTATATTAGCTTTGTAAGACCAGTTCTTGTATTTCCAAAACAATAATGTAAAACACTCCACCTTCTTCGGTTTTGCTTTAAATGACAAAATAAGCATAATTCCAGTTTACAAGCTTAAACAGTTTTTGCCTTATAACAGAAAGCTCAAGTCAAACTCATCTTGTGCTGCAGACTGGAGGGGCTGGAAATGCTGCCCCTGATCCCTCACACACTTCACTGACAGCGAAACTCTGGCTAACCCCTTGGCAAATATGTCATAAACACACACACACACTCACTCGACCCCTTTCTCACTCTCCCGCCTCCTCCCGATGCACCCACTGACCTCGCACTCCACCACCTCTGGCCTGTGCTTGAGGAACCGACACCACCAGAAATATCTCCTCTGGTCCAGATTTGCTCACGATCTGATGGCTAATGTTTGCCTGAGACAAATTCAGTAGGTGCTCAAATTATGACTCGCGAAGGTTTTGGCCAGACTGCTGAATTTTCTGCCACAGCGGACAAACAGGTCATCGACGCCGCAGCTAACAGAGGCTCAGCCATTGACACAGATGGTGTTAGCAGTGTGCATGAGCCAGAATGTGTTTACAGACAAATCTTAACGTGAAGGAAGGAAGGAAGGAAGACGACTTAGAAAACCAGCAAACATTAAGGTTGCTCCAATACCAATACCATTTTTGAAAATGCCTGTGGTCCTGCCTGAAATGTTCAAATCAGGACCCCGCTACTTCCCTGCAGCATTCTGTCCACCTACATGCAAAATTCAAGCACTCTGTCGTGGTTAACCTGGTGGTTTTATGTGCTTACATTACTGTCCTATAAAACTCTGTTCTTCCAAAACGCCTACTTCTATGACTTACGAAAAACCAGCCAGTTTTTAGCTTTGTGACGATGCCATTTCAGATAACCCAAAGGGTTTTAAATGACAAGACATGAGAACTTTCTTGACCCATGAAGCAACCCCTCTTCATTGTATTAAAGAAATACAAAATTAGTAACGTCAAATTCTACCCACTTTTAATGTTTAAAAAAAGTTTCCAAAATATTCCAACACTGTTGCTTACAACCCTTCAGTTCTTTCTAGACAATTATGTCAATCTATTTTATCTCCACACTTAGTCACTTTTGCACATTATGCCCTATCATAGGGTTTATTACGATCATATACAATGATAAAAAGCAATATAATTTACCACAGTGCCATCTTAAAAACGCAAGCTCATTGCTGACGTGACTGCTGGCTGTAAACAACAGAGCTGCATGTGCACTCACTGAATCCCATCAAAAAAAATATAACAAATGTTCGTTTTAAAAGACAAGAAACTCACTGAATGTTCAGTCACGTCCGCTGACGTTTCGACACTAAAACGCCAAGTTCAACAACGGCTCATGACCCGGAAACAGCTGTTTGTTGCCAGCTGTTTGTTGAGCCGTTTCTGGGTTATATGCTGTTGTTTAACTTTGTTTGTTGTTTTAGTTTTGCTATATAAGAAGACACTATTAAAAATTCAGTGAGTTTCCTTTAAAAACTAGCATTTACTGTGATATTTTGATGAATTCTGTGAGTGCCAATGCAGCTGTTTTCTGCTAGCAGGGA
>JAQFJA010000015.1:8729482-8750788 GCA_029874485.1 Naso brachycentron
GATTATGTTAATGCAACCAAAGATAAATTTGGGAGGACACAAATGCCAAACCTTCTGGAAGTTCCGTAGAAAAAAAATAAATTCTGAATCAAGATCAAAATTGTATTTCATAAAGGTTACTGGCATTAAATTTTTGAATATTAATCTTCTTTCTTGCTGAAAACTGTGAGGTGATCACTATCATCCTCATGACTGTGCTAAATATCTGGAGCTAGTCAGCCTAGCCTAGCATAAAGACTGGAAGCAGCTTGCCTGGCTCTGCCAAAGAGAACCTCTAAAGCTCACAAATAAACAAGTTATGTCTTGTTCAGTATTTGTGCAGGGTAAACAAACAACACTTTGTTGTCTTACGGTGTTCCCCTGCTTTCGGTGCTAAGCGAAACTGAGCTAATAGCCTGCTGGTTGGAGCTTCATATTTGCTACACAAACGGTGTACACCAATAATACACCTAATAAACAAACAAGCGTTTGACAACACGCACACATCATGTACAAGAAAAGTGGGATTTCGTATTAAGTCAGTAAGGAATCTTGCACTGTACGACATGCAGACTGGATGCAAGCTCTACTTTATGTTCCATCAGCATCTCCTAAACCCAGGTGGACCGGTAAGTTTGAATTAATCCTTTCACCATGTGCTTTGTGTATGGGTGTGCATATGTGTTGGTGTGTGTTTAGAGGCTCTGGAGGTTCATCTGTGCAACACGTGCCAGGGAAGGTCTGTCATCACCTCCATGAGGAGCGGAGGAGAGAGGGAGAGAAGCAATGAGAAGGAAGGGAAGAAGGGAGACAGATGGAGGAATATCAGGGGAGGGGAGACCTATAAAAAGAGATGGAGAGAGGGGGAATATGAGGGATAGGGGGATTTTGGGTGGGGACGTACAGAGTGGAGAGGAGGAGCTGAAACTCCCCAGGGGAGGATGTGAGAAAGCTCTCCCTGTTGGGTTTTGCCCCTCCGACAGAAATGTTGGCTTGTGTCCACTGAACATGCCTCCTCTATGCCTGGTCCATCTATCATTCTGTCTCTAACACTTTCACCCCCCTCTGTTGCTCCATCTCTCATCCATCTCTCGGAAGTATCGAAAGCTGCGCTGAGCCAAGTCCGGACACTCTCATAATCACACTCTGAATCACTTTTTTTTGGCCAAGTGCAATAAATGGACAAAGATTTGTTTTAGCTTGGAGACCGCTGGAGAGACGTGTCAACAAATAATGAACTGAAGCAAGTAAACAGTGGAAAGCTTGGCGGAGGATTCAGACATCGAACTTGGTATTTGAAAGTAAAAATAGGTATTGAAACATCTCTAGTTACTTTTCACAGCTCTGTGTATTTTCATGTAACGCTGCTGCAGCATTTTGTTTTTTCATTTCAGTCATATTAGAATAAAATGTTGGAAAAGGAATGAATGTTAATAAAGAAGAAAGTGTGAAGACGTGTTAAAAATCTTTACTAATTTTAAAATCACACCAAAATCGTACAAAAGGTAGCTTAAAACACCAACTTACAAAAATATTACAGTTTAAAAATAAACAGGACTTTTGCTATAATTACTGTATAAATAATAAGCATGAGGAGTAATCCTTATTTTTCCTAACTACGTCTGTTTGTACATAAACAGTGACACAAAAACCCATTAAATGTACTGTTTTATTCCAGAGATAACAAGATAACTCCACAAATTTGGATAAAACATTAACCAAGTTATATATATATTATTTTTTTGCAAAGGAAGATAATTATTCACCTGTCGAGTTAGGTATTATATTGCGTCTAATTAACAAAATTCAATTTAAAACTGCAAAATAAATCATTTTTATACCTCCATTTTAAAAACAAATTTACAGATTTGATGATTACTGTTAAAAAAATAAACAACTGGAGTTTAAAAAAATGGTAAAAGATGAAAAAAATGGAGAGAACATTGCTAATCAACCTTCTGTAGCAGCATTTTCTGGGTACAGATTAGTGGAAAAAATCCTCCCCATCCAAAATAGATGGTTAAATTAAACTGTACAATGTTTGTGTTAAAAAATAAACAAACTTATTTTTCTCCAAATCTCAAGACATTTAGTGATGACATTTAACAAAATTTGTTATAGATGTTATAATAAAGCATTTCCTGTTGTTTATTATCTCCATGTTACAAGTCAGCTAAAAATTAGATTTTACTCTATGTAAAGCATTACATATCTTTGTATTTTCACAAGTCAATAAACTTCCCAGCTCAGTTTTCAGTGAAGTAACAACATCTTAGCAAAGAAAGAGGAGAACTTCCCAAACAGTGATTAGCTGGCAAGACACACTAGTTTACCTTAATGAGCTGTGGCTAATGGTAAAGTGTGTCAGTGATGTAACATTACACCTGTCTTCCACTCTCCTGGGGCTGCTGCTGGGGGTAGAATAACACACTCACAGGTGAGCTCAGGTGTGTGTGTGTTTAAAGAAGAATAGCAGGGAGAGAGTTAAAGAGAACAGCCCTTTTTCTATTCACTCTCAATCTAATAGTGCGTCTCTGAACTGAGGAGCAATCTGCAGTAAAATTGTCACCCTCTGGAACCCATATGTTGTTTACAACCTTGTCGCTGCAGAACAAGTCCACAAAGTTACAATGACTCCACGTCTTGTCAGATCGTAATATATATATCGCTCTATTTGCATTTGCACTGTGGATGTTTTGCAAACACTCATTACAGTGATTTACAGCAGAGTGAAACAGTCAGAACAGCTCAAACTGAGTGAATACTTGGCTTGTAATGGCAACAAATGGGAAGTTGTATATAGTGAACTTGTGACCTCACCATTTGTCCACCCTGTCTGCTCGTTAATGCACATAAATACTGATTTACCATTTGTTACTTGGGGTCGGTCTGGTTAAAAATGTCCATTAATTGTTTTAAATTCATACTTACAGCACCTAAAGTGATTTATGAATGTCTGCCGGTGGTTATTTTAGCTGTGATCCAGTAATTAGACCAAGCCTCATAAATTTTAAATGATGTGATTTAGTTCTGAAGTTCTTCATTTGCTATAAGACCAATCCCACTATACAGTACGTCTCTGCTGCTACTCACCACGCTACATTTGAGTCCACCGAAGCAGAAAGCCATCAGAGCGGTGCCATGCTATGCTATGCTAACCTGCTATGCTCCTTACAGGTTAGCAACTGGAGAGAAGAAGTAATCGATTCCTCCATCTAATCTTGGCTCGCGATCATTAATAGGGGCTTTTAATGGAAACCCAGGCCATGAATGCTGATGTGCGCATGCAGGCACACAGACGTCAGAGCATGCAGACATTCACGCATGTGGCGCACCACCATAGATTTTTGCAGCCAGGCACACGATCATCATCTTCTCAAGTATGTAAATAAAGCGATCACCAGGAGTCTTAATGCCGTCTTCTGCTGAGTCTGTTTGTTTGTTTGATCGTGTGCCGGACTTTTCTGCAAGAATGTGTTGTTTGACGGTGCTAAGGCCCAGTGTTTGAGTGGGCTGAAAATCATGCAACTCTGAAGTAAGCGCAGATGAAGAAGAAACAAATACACACAGAGGAAAGAGAGAAATATACAAATAGACAGAGACGTAGTGATGGAGGGGGAAAACTCATCTATTCAGTGCTCTGACTCTGACTTGAATCAAAGAAGCTGCTTCATCTGCACTGCACCTGGTTTCTTCCCTGTCTGGACTCCTGGAGAGCTTGTGTGTGTGTGTGTGTGTGTGTGTGTGTGTGTGTGTGTGTGTGTGTGTTGTACTGACTGGGTGAAATGGCTCCTCGCTGTGTTCTCGCTAGCTATGACTCACCGCCACTGCCGCACCAGGCTGCTGCCTTGGCATCACACACACTCAGCCGCCATGGCAGCCAACTCCCACAGAGTATGTGTGTAAGAATGTGTGTGTGCGCGCGCGCGTGTGTGTGTGTTGAGAGAAAAAGAGAGAATTTACACCTAAGGAAAGGACAAGAACTGACAAAACGTATATACAGTTTTGCTACAGCACAAAGATGCTTTTTTAAGGAGGCTTTTAAGCTGCTTGATGGAACCAACCATCTGCATGCACCAGCAGGGAAGACAGGAATTGAGATAAAACCTGCTGCTGAGATCAATGAGTCTCCAGGGACCAAAGCCATCAGAAAAGATGCCCCTGTGGATATGCTCTTAATTTTATCCCAAATGCAATTCAGTCTCTCGGAACCTTTGGTTTCGCTCTAATTTTGGTTCATTTCCTTGAGAGGTGTTTAATTGTTGTTTGGCTCACAGTGAGTGCAAAATACACTACAATCAGCATGTATTTTTTAACAATCAACAGAGAGGGAATGAAAGTGTTAGAGCAAGAGCAACTTGATTATACAAGTAGTTGCTGGAACAGTAATTACTTCTATGATCAAGTTGCAAGATGCAAAACAGACATTTATTTATTTGCACTGGATTTAGAGTTATATAAAAGAACAGCTTGAGGCACAGCTTGAAAAAAAGTAGAGGCCAGAGATGGTTCAGCGCGGCAGCAGGACTTAATGATTAATTTACCAACAGATGACAAGCCTACAGGATACACAAGGATTACATAAGGTTAGAGATCCCTTTGTCTACACACAAACACACACACCAAGAGACTCACGGTGTTAATGATGAACCGGTGATGTCGGCAGTTAATTGGCTGCTTTGCGCTGGAAGTAAGTGTGTGTCATGTCAGTTTTGTCATGCAAGTTCAGTCTTACTGTAGTTTGATCCACTGGCAGCTTAGCAGCACAAATGTAGAAAGCATTGCTCATATTAACATTTCAGTGCTGCTGTGATGCATTAATTCATATTTTGTGGAGGAGATGTAGTCAAGAGTCAGAGGATTTTCAGTCATGTGGAAGGTGGATGTGAAAATATGAAAAGTGAACATGATGTGCTGTTTAGCTGGAGCAGGGTACACAATACAAGATAAGTGGCCTATTTTTGGCCCGATTCCCCCCTTCCGACCAAAGTCAGCAAAGGCTCAATTGTCTGGTGGTTCTAAAGATGATCTTGATAGATTTTCCTGTGGCGTGAGGCGTGTTAAGAGTGATTTTACCCCCGCCGATCTGCTCGGAAAGAAATCGTGGCTGCCCAGATTTGAAATCGTAGCAAGGAAGCAAGGTGATTGAAGATGGAAGCACAACAAACATAGTCATGGTGACGATGATAAACACACAGAATATAGTGAGATGGACATTAATAGAGGACCAGCTTGTTAACAACATGAGTGTTTATACCATGTGTCATGTAAAACATCCCAAAATCAAAAAGACAAGGAGAGGGATTGGACCGAAATTGCTACCAAAATGGATGCACATGGTAGCTAAGCCAGCTAACCAGGCTAGCGATTAGGCAGTCTGCCATGTTTGTTTACTCTATCATCGCATTTGATCATGCAGGATTTGGGGTTTTGAGGGTTGTGACTCTGGTTTTTGGTGGACAGAATCTGTTAGTGAGTGGTGTGCTGTGTTGGTCATCTCGTAGCACACCACACACTATAAGAACAAAACTCTTAAATCTATCTGTATTTGTCAATATTTGGGGTCCCTCACATTTTCAAAATCGGGCAAGATTTTAAAAACCTTTTAGTGCGTGCCCGGCCTAAGGTAACACCTATTTCTTACAATGGTAAATGTTACTTCGTATGGATTCCAGCCAATGAAAACATTTATAACATTTAATTCAATAACCTTGTTCACAAGATTAGTTTACTGTTTCTACTGTCACGTTTCCTGGTTAGTCTAATCAAGTACAATTGTACTACTTTAGGTTAATCTCTGTTTAACATACCTTCAAAATGTATTACAACATTAAGAGGACACAGCCATGCTAGCAGTTCTATGAGGCTGCATTTAGGCATAGTAGTGCTTTGAGCTAACTGCTAACGTTAGCATACGAACTTGCTCGTGATGACAATATTAACACGCTCCACATTAGTTTAGCATGTTAGCACTGTCATGACACAGCATTAAAGTAATATGTTAACATAGCACTAAACACAAAATTCTGGTGAGATTTATGGTGATGTCTTTGGTTTTTGATGGTATGGACAAAAGTTGGTAACCACTGGATAAAATGAAAGTTCCGACCAGATGATGGCAAAAGAGAAAAAGTCTCTGTGGGGTTCATGAATGAATGTCACAGTATACTAAATTTCATGGCAGTACAACAAGTAGTTGAAAGATTGAAGTTGCTTTTTTTCTTTTCTTGGAGTCTCTAGATACTAATGATGGTTAAAAAAAAAGGGAACCATGAGCAAGGGAGAACGAGTCAAGACAGCAGTTGACCAGAAAACTTTTTGTTTGTTTGTTTTTTTTGTTCTGTTACTTCTACTATGAGGAATCAATTATTTTTTTGTTGTCTTACTATATTTAGCTGACGAAAACAACAAAGTGGGTAAAATCTAAAAAGCACTTGGGTAAAAAGCATCATCTGTAAAATGAACTTACTTCATAAATCAGATTCACTCTGTAAAACAGTGTTGCTTCACATTATGTGCACAGGAGCCCATTGTTCTTTCCCAGGGTTCATGTAAAGGCTGGTAGAATCATCATACTGCTGTAAATATGAAGTACTGTATGTCTGGTATGCACATGCAGCTAGCAAGTAACCACAAAACAGTGAGCCTTACTGGATAAAAAGATGACAATACTGGTATACAAGGTAATAGGGTACATGTATGGACAGATTGTAGACTGATTGTCCAGCTGCATTGTGAGGACATCAACACACCCACTCTCTTGCTTTGACTTTTCCAGGCGATGACCTGCTCCTATTCACACACAGAATCAGTTGCATGTAAAGAACTTCACAGGGTTAAGTCTGGGCCAGATGATACGGACATTTGCTTTCACACGTACAACTCGTCTGGGTGATGTCCAGGAAGTTAAAGGGCAGCATTGCATGTGTGAAAGGGGGGCAGGGGGGACAGAAACTGGCAGAGGAAGAGACAGCTTACATGAGATGATGAAGAAATGCCCCGTCTAACTCATACAATGCTTCACTTTGACTTGCAGAAATGGACAAGATCAGCCATTATTTGGAGCTTTAAGAGTGAAACGGAAAGAAAAAAATCTTTCTACATGTGAGAAAACAGACCTGTGTGGATAAAAACTTGCTGCTAGATGCCAAATGCAGTCACCTTGGGAGCCAAACAAAGCCATAAAGAAAAAGGCTCGCACACACAAGCATGCCTGCATACTCTAATGCATATCTTCCTGCCACAACACAGACATGCACACACCCACACACATGCTCAATCACCTTGTATAACCAAACCTTCCAGATTCCTAATGAAAGCTTTCTTTATGTGTATTTCGCCACTACTTAGAGTGTCTCGCAGACTAATGATACCTATTTTCACCCCTCTAAACTCTGACACCAAAGCCTCCCACCGTAAATCACTCGCTACTCATTGCGCTAATTAATAAAGCCGCTCCAGACTTTGCGACTCTGGGGAAATTTAATAATGTTCACAGAAAAACCTTCAAAGTCAAATTAGATTATCAAAACCAAGTAATGTAGGATTTTGTTTTTGCTGACTCAGAGGAAGAGCGCCAGAGCTTGATGGGTATTATGAATGCTTTTACTTTGTATGCTTGTGTGTGGAAGCATGTGTTTGTCTGAATGTGTGTGTTCATGGCCTTGGGGTTCCAGGCCTTCAAAACATCACTGGGAATGTACCCTTGTAACTGCTGAGGTCAAAGCATGGCGACCTCAAGGCTACCAGGGGGTCAAAGGACATCCCCAGGGGAACCAGTGGCGTCACCCCAGACCTACAGGCTTGACTCAACAGTCTGAACAATGCGTTATTTGGCAACCCAAACTTCCCCCAAGCAGCGTCCAAAGGAGAAGAAAGAAATTGTCCCAAGTTATTAATGAAGTGCTTGAATTGCATTTTGTAGGATCACGTTTTTGCATCATGGTGGATCACCTTTGAGTAGATCCACAAATAATCAGCTCCGAAACCCTTCAGACAGACTCTTGCCCTCGACTCGCCAGGGTCATTTAACCCACTATTAGCCTGAGGGCACAAAACAGTGACCTCAGTTCACCAAAACCAAAACAAAGACATTCACAAGGTCGTGTGTGTAACATTAAATGGTGCTAAAATGTTTTAAGGTCGACAGAAACTTGCAGAAAATACTGAGGAAGCAGTTTCCTGTTTTCTTGCCAGCAGCTCTAAGAAAATAAAGAGATTTAGAGGTTTCTTCCAACAGTTTTATATTCACAGTGAAAAATGTTGGCATACTTATTGCTCTCTATCTTAAAAGCTCAAAAATAGTTGAGAGACAGCTAACTAGATTTTTAGCCATGCTCTTGGTATGTCTTTATAGATGTCAATGTTAGTGTATTTGCGAGTTCACCACCTTGGTTTAGACTGAAATATCTCAGCAACTATAGGATGGATTATTGTATTTTGGACAAACGTTCATGGTCAACAGAGGATGAATCTTGGTCACTTTAATAATCACTGACTTTTCCTCCATCCTGAGGTTAACAGCTTTCAAAAGGTTGCATTATCATCACTTTGATACCTGTAACCTAGCAGCAGCATCAGGTCACAACCTAATTTTGTCCACTACTTTGGTTTATGGCCTGAAAAACATTTTCCATCAGCCTTAGCTGTACTATGTATTTAATGCCATGTAGCAAATGTTAGCATACTAAGTGAATATGTTTAACATAATAAACATGATACCTGATAAATAACAGCATGCTAGCATTGTCATTGTGAGGATTTGAGCTTAAGATGTTAGCGGCTGTTAGCACAAAGCATCAATGTGCTAAAGTAGAGCTACTAACGTGGATTCTTGATCTTGTGAAGATGGCCACATTTACGTTTACACTATCTTTCAAATGTTTCCATAACTGTAACATTTTCCATGTAGGGAAAACATCTAACTACAGTACCTACTTGCTTTCGGATGACCTTCAACAGTCAAAAAGCAGAAACACAGAACAAGACTAGGCATCACTTGCAAATTTGGTTTAGACACGTCCGTTTGCAAAATCAATCAGGTTATACACAAATTATCCAGTTTCAAGTATTTAGTCAAAGACTAAAGAGATTGGCTGTTGGGTTGATGGATGTGCATTTCCTGCCAGCCAGCTCCGCATCTAACACGAAACCATAAATCATGTCTGATTATGTCCCTCTTTGTGTGCCCTACAACTCTGACACCTTCACTAAACTGATTGCAACCGAGAAGCGTCACAATTTTCTTCAGCTTTTAAAGTCACTTTATGTGCCGGCTGACAGTCTAGTAATCACATCACAGCCATCTAATGTTGTTACTACAGGGCTTTCTCCAAATCCAGTTTTAACCTGAATGCTTCCTGTTTTATGCATAGCTAATCCTGTCGTTTTAAATAAAAAACACAAGGTTTTCGGTCAGTAATCCACTGCTGCTGCAGTGTACGCTTGAGACCACCTACGGGATATTTTCAACTAGATCTTTGCTGCAGCCATCTAGATTGAATAAAGACACTATTCATTGACTTACCGGCCCAATTACTGTTGACTTAGGCAGAGGGGGAAGAAAACATGAAAACATATGCTGAAGACTGCCTCAGACTCTCCGGCCCTGCGTGAATGAATTTAAATGTGAGTTCTGACTAAGCTGTTTAGCTCTAAGTAACACAATTTGTGAACGCTATCCATTTCAAATGAATCAGAAAAAACACTAATGCATAAAACAGTGTTCCATAATACTGAAAGCACACACAACAGAATGGTTTCTGGCAGATTCGAGGCAATCCTTTCTTCTCTGACCTCTCTACTTTATTGTGTGATCTTAAAGTGTGTGTGTAAACCTCTGCAGGCCTGCACAGTTTGTCCCTCACACTCTATGATCCTTTGTTTACTGCATATCATCTCTTAATGCCTAACTGTGTCATACAGAAAGCCTGTGCTTGTTATTCACACCCGATTGACTCACAATGAAACACAACGTCGAGCCAAGCACATGGTCCATATAGCAGCACAGCCACTCTTTGCAGGCCCAGAGGGGGGTTGTGGAAAGGAGGGAGGAAAATGAGTGTTGTGGATAACGTGAGGTATTGCCTGTATCCTTTTGCCCTTTCTAACTCCATACTACCATCCTGTAAGCTGGTGCGCGTAAGCTCGGTCAGATGAGTGCCAGGAAGTTTGCTAAAGGTCATAGAAAAGGGCTCACAATCTAATTTTAAAAGCAGCATAATGCTCAGTTAAGGCTCATCATACAATGTTGAAACACAGGCTGACATCCTGGAATATTGCAATTATATTTCATTATAATCAAATGAACATCCCATTGTCAGTCTGGGGTATAATGATGTCCAAGGCCTCTAATTGACATTGCTTAACACCCCTTTCACGCATAATTCGGCACGGCAGTCCAGACAAAATTTTCATTTCTCTGCATGTCTAAGTGGCGTGCACTTTGAAGTAGCAAGACTGATACTTTTCTGCTTTGCTTTTAATATTTCTGAAACCAAAACACAGGTACAAAAGTGTAAGGGATGGTTTAACAGCATGTCTGTCTTCTACAACGTAAGCTAATGTTAGCATGTCCAGCTCACTAGCTTACCGAGAACAATAACCCAACATTACTTCCAACAGTAATTAAAATAGTTTTGTGGGGTGATGGATAATTTTATGAAAAAGGCCAATTCACAACAAGCTATTGTGTTCTGTAGTATGTTCACAGTGTTAAAAAATTTGTGCTACTACATGCTAATGTTAGCAGCTATGTCTTGCTTTGTTGGATTTAGATCTAATAAGAGGTTTACAGATCCAGTCTATTTTTGAACCGGTGTCATATAAAAGGTCCTATTCATAAGATCCCAGCTCGTCAAATACTGACACTTTGGGTCAGGAGTTTGGGACATCACTGATCCAATTGATGAGCTGGGTTGCTAAATACTGACAAGTTGAGAATGAGCTAGAAATCAACTATTTCTACATAGTGGACCTTTAAGGTATAAATCTGGATCTTAAATCTGGATGATTACTGGTGCATATGCGTTTTCTGAGTATGGCCACAACATCATTATGTAAGGTGGTACATTGATGCCCCTGGCCAATCATCTTAATAATTTCCTGTAGTGATGCGGCATTATTTCATATCCTGTAGTGTGTTTGAGATTAGAGAAGAGAACTTCTATAAAGTTTATCTTTGTTGTAATGCATCAAAATTGTTCAGGATTTTAAAATCAGCTTGACTTTAGCAAGCTCTGAAGTCCTGTCCATGTTAAGTGTTTACACTTATCTTTCAAGATAAACAAGAAAATAATATGGGATGATGAGATTTTAATGTGTGAAAAGTAAAGCCTAATCACAGGGGCAGGGGTGGAATCAAGCAGCCCAGCAGCACGGCAGACTGTGAACAAGAGGGCACTCAGCTGAAGGGGGGACAAATCATGCTAGCTTGATTAACCTCGTTTGCTTGAGTGACCATGAGTGTGTGCACATATACGTACATACGTACGAGCATGTGTTTTCTCTTTGCGCGTGGCCTATGTATGCCGTCTTGTGTGTGTGTAACTGTCTGCTGTTAGCATTCATTAAAGCCGTACTGATGGCGTGGCCCCCTGCACCTCCAAGCTGAATGTAAATATAAGGACCAGGCACTAACAAGGCCGTTTTACACTCGGAGCTCTTCAGAAGTCAGCTGTCATGCATAAAAACTAACCGCACATACATCACTTGAAGAAAACTGAAATTTATTTAGAAAGCATTTTTTGAAATAAACAGGTTAATTACAAGGTAGTATGCAGAGCAACAGACATCAGTCCACAGCCGGAGGGGCTACGTTAGCCAACAACAACCACATTAAGAGAGCCATTGTAAGTGATGTGGCTCAAGTTTGGCACAGTTGCCAGAAAGCAGTAAAAGTGTAGTACAGTAGGCTCATTAATACAAAGAGCTGCAGTGCTTAAACAAGTGATGCTCCAAATTCTGCAGAGCCAAAGGAGCAGACAGCCCTTTGTTTCATAATCTGTTCATTCCAGATTAAATGTGCACATGCTCATTATGTGAACTTACTGTACACAGAGTGATTGTATAGAGGGCAAGAAGACACAAAGACATAAATTATGTTACTTTTTCTATACAAACGGTTGTGTTTACAGTTTTCCCACCAGCAATATAGGTCACCACCGTGCAGTCTCTTTAAAATGTGTTTATCCTGAAACAATAGAAATGATATAACCAGTTGACTTTCAAAATAATATATCTGTTTTTCTTGGCTACACCAGCATACGTTATTTATATGAGTTATTTATTATTTTCAAGGTATCTGAGATTCTTAAATCAGAAACCTGGTAAAACGGAGTATCAAAAGAAAGCTGACCATGTTTAGGCTTATTAGGTTTTCTAATATATTGATAGAAGCAAAGGGAAGATGTCACTTAGCTGTTTCAGATACTTCAAATGAGGAAATGAGCTAGAATTGCATCAAGTTTAATGTATGACATCCTTAAATCAGCAGAATCAAAAACAGACTGACCTCACCAAAGAAACAAAAGCCTTGCTAAAACTTTAGAAAATAGGGTCCAGGTAGAAAAAAGCCAATGCTTTTGTGCATAAGTGACTAAAAGGGAAACAATTTTAGATATTGCTCTAGTACTGGGCGAGAGTGCCGGAGCCATATGAATAATTTCCGTAATTCTCATGCATTTGACATTGCAGAAGAAGGAGGTTAACATTAGGTGTTTTTGAATCAAAGGAACCATTTAATAGTTCTGGGAATCTCCCATTTTATTGCATTCACACCGCAGGAACCGAGAACTACCAAAATTCTTCGAACTAGTATTGAGGTACTTTTTTAGCTCCAACTTCAGAGCAGGTACTTTCTCAGCACATGAGGAATTATAGTGATGTGATATATTAACAAAATAGCACAAGCACTAACCAGAGCTCATAACAGGATCGCCGTTGTTTTGTCATTGTATCCTCCCCGAGATTTAATGGCGTTAAGCAAGAAATTCATGGTAGATAATCGCCACATACTAGACAAAAATGTGAAGCGGTAATGCAGCCTTCATTTGTTGTTGGTTTTGTTTTTTGTTTGTTTTGTTGTTGGTTGGAAGTCAGTCAAAAACTGCGTTGTATGTCACGTAGATGTGAAGTTAGTACACCAACTGCCAAACAATTTATGTAGGTTATGTAGAGGGTTCCTATAGGCAGTGCGAATACCAACAAAAAAGCCCCTAAATGTGTTTAGTTCTCCAGGAACTCCACAGAGGACATTTCCTCAGTTTCTTGAACTGTTTGGTCTGAAAATGCCTATTGCGGTTTTTCCAATAAAGGCATCAGGTCAGAAAATATTAACTATGTCCATTGGAGGACTCAAATGCGTCTTTATTTCCTTCCAGTATAGTTCTACTCGCACGCCTTGACATGTCAGATTAAATGATCTACTGTGTAGAATGTGCAGTTGAGAACTTTCACATGGGCTGCAGACATCAGATGAATTCATCAAGTCACATGTCCACATTAGATAAGTCCATATATCACCATGAGAGCCATAAGGCCAATCAATCCCCTCGGTGAAGTCAAACCAGGATGGTGGCAACAAGATGAGACCTGTCTCTCTATAACTCACACACACGCGCACACACACACACACACACACACACACACATACACACACATGGTTGCTGCCCTGCATAAATAAATAATTATGCAGAAATAAATAATTATTAATGGAAATCCTGAAATGTGTGTGTAATATAATTTTGTTTACACACTTCCAGTTAATGCATTTTCTTGCCGTCCTAGCGTCTAGATAATCACATCACAAACGCCTCGGTGTTTGCATTCCCAGCTCGCCAGCATCATCTCTTCTAGAGTCGGGCTGGGCGTGTTGACATTTATTCCCTTCCTGTACTAAATGTCAGTCTAGACAGGAGAAAATGTCTCTATTTGAGGTTCATCACTCAATTGTTTCCAACCTGTTCTCTCTTTTGCGGGAACACCTCACCTTCCTCACGTTCCCAATAAATCAAAGCTGCTCATTTAAACTAAATGTGAGGGGAATTTTTTTTGTCAAGTCCTTTTGATGATGATTTGTTGCAGTTCATTACATGTTGATCGAGACGGGGGCATGCTGAGTTTAGTGTGTAGTTTAAATCCTGTTGTTTACTTTTGGTGAATGATGCCCTTTTCTGGGTGAGATTGACTTCACGTCCCAGTCTGCCAGACAGGAAGACTGACAGACAGACAGCTGGGCAGCTGTGTCTGAACTCTGGATGACTTTTCATTCGTCCTCAAGCACAAGCCCATCAGTCTTATCTTGTAACTGTCAAGCTGCAGCTTTCTTCAACCTATCAGAAGTTGAAACACATGTGCACCTGTGGCAAAGACAGTCTATTTAAACATACTTCAACCTGTGGCGCAGTTTCAACTCACTCACTTCAGGCCAGAATTATAGTTACGCTTAAAAGACATAATGTGATTTATGCTCAAAAACACACCTGCTGTTGTTATGGTTAACTCGTGTAAAGAAAAGAGAAGGATGCTCTTTCTCACTCAGTGCATTACTATGCACACAGTTTCACATAAAACCATTGTTAATGCAAAGGGCATAAATAGATGGGCCCCTGGGCCGGCAGCAATTTATTCATAATGAAATGAAAAATACAGCGCATGACCTCTTTTCTTTGAATAGACATCCTGCATTAGGATAATGCACTGACTCCTCTGACCATTGTGGCTTTTATATAAATCATTTGTGACGGGGTTCACCAGCCTCAGCTTCACTGATTACTCATCTCATTACACTGTCCTGTTTTGTAATTCTCCAAATATGTGAAATTCAGGCAAAAATAACTACATCTCACTTATTGGAGATGACAAATTCCACTCGAATCTTATCAGAATAAAAGCTCAAAATCAGGTTACCACATGAAACCCCTTTAAAAATAGTTTAATAAACTGCACAGGCAAGTAAGAATATACAATTATGACATTGTTAGAAAAGAAACTTGTGTTTCCAGTCAAGATGACCAAGGTGATGACTCCTCAGGTTCATGTCACCATGGAGACTGATCAATTATGTATGTAACAGTCTGGGTTGGTATGCTATTGACACTGCGGCAGCGTGACACAGGAGGAAAAGGCCTGCAGCAGGGACCAGAGATGTGAAAGCAATTATAGGATTATGTAAAGCATATTAAAACAAACTCAGCTCTCAGTGAAACATGTACATAAGAGATACAGAGATACCACATGACAGATTGTGAATCTATGAGCCAAAGTCAAAGATCAATTTATTATTTTTAGAATAAAGGTTCAATCATTTGGGTTTTTCTTCCAAAAATCCATATTTTTTACATTTAAGGTTTGGAAGTACCCTAAAATGACCACAAATACAGCCTGCCTGTCTGTATTTAGTTGATGTCAGCGTGCAAATTTACAGTACGTTGTTAAAGTTTTCAGGTTTATCAGCTTTTCTGAGCTGGGTGACCCACTATTCCCATTTCGCTGCAGGTGAAACTCTCAGACTTTAATATGGAATCAATTTAGGGGGAAAAAAACTAATTTTAAAACCATTTAATGAAAAAAGAAAGATTTAAAGAAAATTAAATGTCATTACAGGGTTCAAAGACACGTTAGATGTGGCTGCACTTAGAGAGAAACAAAAAAACCTATTCTGGCAAACTGGTTTAATCTTTGTGAGAACTGTAAATGTTTAAAGGGATAAACACACTGACAAGAAAGGACACAGCTGATGTAACTCGCACAAGTGAGGGAAGTTTCCTGAACTTAATACCCATTTCCTTTTTACATGCAGACAGAAGATTCCCTACGAGTCCCCAGACGTTTGCTGTCAGACACGGCTGAAGCATCGCTGGGTCGAGAGCCCCACCGCAGAGTTGTGTCTGCTGGGCCCGATAAAATAGTTCTACCTCATAATGAGATATCCACCATGGAAAATAATGTAAAAACTGCACTTGCAAAATGACTGAGACTT
The DNA here is from genome assembly GCA_029874485.1 of Naso brachycentron. NCBI lineage: Eukaryota > Metazoa > Chordata > Actinopteri > Acanthuriformes > Acanthuridae > Naso > Naso brachycentron. The sequence continues at coordinate 8,745,441 of JAQFJA010000015.1, forward strand.
GGTTTAGAATTTTTTAAACAATGCAGAAATATTTCTACAGCGTGAATAAACCCAAACAAATCCACAAACAAGTGACTTATCTTATTTATTTCCAGCATTGGAGATGAATTAATATAATAATCCTGTTCCGTGTCCTATATTCTGCAGCTTTGTCTAGTTTGTGCTCCTTATTATCTGAGATGATATGAAGAAAACACACAGACAGCTTACAAATAACAGTCCCAACCTCTGATTTGACTGATTTGACATCCTTGAACGTATTTTCTCTTTACCTTTCATGTAATATTTGTTGAGAATTGCACACAATTTTATCTAAACTGTCGATTACATGCACAAATCTATCTATAGAACAGTTTGTTGAAAATGGAAACATCACTAACACTCCCTCCCTATTTTGCCATCATTATCCGCTGTCGTCCCAATAATATACAGACTGAGCCTTGGCCCAAATTTGACCTCTTGTTGTATCCCAACCCCCACCCCACCGTCTGTACATCCTATGATGCGGGTCAGCTTATGAAACAATGGAGACTTTCTGGCAGAACTGTCTGCACTGTCCCTTTGTTTACCTCCCCCCGATTATATAATATATGAGAGTATAAATACAAATTTCCAGGTCTGTAGTTAGACTTTTGACAAGTCATCACAACAAACCAATCACAAGTGATCAAGGAAACTTAAAAATAAAGAAAGTCCAAGTAAAGAAAGTCCAAGTAAAGGAAGTCAGGGAAACTGGGTTTACTTTATCGGGCGTTTATTTGCTTAATATATATGTATCTACTGCAATCTACTAACAATCTCATTAGCGCGCTGTCATTTGGGGAAATGCACCCACTCAATGGCCAGAAATGTCCCAACTAATCTGAAATATCAATATGGGGGCAGAGGGCGGGGCTCTGCAGACACAGTTACCACCACACGTCTAGGAGCCCATCAGTGATAATTGAGCTGTATTAATCTTGTCACCTATATTTTATTTTTATGGAAAATGCAACTGACTGTACCTTTAACTACAATTTTAAAGGCAATCGTTCATTCTGATCATTATTCATACCTGACAGAATGACCTACTCCACATTTAATACTCTATTCTGCTAGATATGTACATTTGTTTGGAATTACCTACTCCTGGTAAATTTAAAATTTAAGTAGAAAAAAAAATCCATGATAAGAAATTCTGGCTGCATTGGCGGCACTCTCGCCCTTATTGAGTATTTACTCACTTACTTAATCAATATTCTCATACAGCTTTTCTTACGTGTAATAATGTGTTCAATATTCTTTAGCTCTAGTTTCATATTAATATTTTATCTCCTGCTTGTACTTGTATGATTATGGGGCGTCTCTAAACAACGAACATTTAGCTGTACATGAACAGGGACTGTAAAGTATCTACTCTACTGAATTGAGTCATTAGCATCATCCTTAGAGCACCACAGAAACGTGAAAGTTTCACACTTGCAACAACATAGTTGTCGCTCCCTGCAACTTTTTTTTCTGTCCCCCAAAGTGAAATTTGGGCCCTTTTTTTTTTGCAGCTGTAGACCCAAGTTTCAGGTCCATGGTGAAACTGCAATGTGCATGTGCATGTACCAGCTGTCACAAAAACGTGTGTGACTCAGCTGCTGATAATGATCAAACGAAATAACTCTAAATACTTAACTCTCAGAAAGTTATTGCTTGCACCTGCGCCGTGCTCATTACCGCACAGCGCTCTGTTCATGCACAACAGGAACAGCCTCTGAAGTTTTTGATTGCACCTCATATATTCTTGTCCGAATGATACTTTGATTATACAGTATGGATGACTTTGGTGCCCGTGTTCCCAACACTTAACAAGTCTTCTGACCAACAAACCAACCTGAGCATATTTCTTGAACTCAGACGTCTCTTCAGACTCTCTTTGGACTGCAGATTGATGAGGAGAGAGGTTGAGATGGAGAGGTTTTAGTGGCAGGGACTCTCTATCTCTGTGTCTCTCTGCTTGACCCCCTGGAGTCTCACAAAACTCAAAGGGGCCCCAGTTGGAAGCAGAATCTCTGCTTGAAGCCACACCGCACACATGACACACGCATGTACACACTCTTTTCCTCTGTCAGACACACACTCCTCTTGAGGCAAGTATATAAAATACTTAATTGAAAGCACTTCTACGCAGGGGATAATCCTTGAGCATGTCTACCCAGCAAGGACACATTTTGTGGACAGCTGGAGGATGAATCACAGAGAGAAGATGTAATAAAACAAGGCAGGAAAAAAAGAGAGAATGAGAGCGATCCTGTAGGTCTGCATTTCTACATTTACAATTAGCAGAGGGAGGACAGCAAGACGGTTTTGTGAAAAGCTGCATTTGTTCTTTCATGTCAGTTGTGTTTTAGTGCAAGAAAGACATGCAGGACTGATTTCAGTTGCACTTGAGGCCACTTTGCTCTGGCCAGTGTGTTGTGGTGTGCCAGTTACAAATCAATGACATGTGTGCAACATTTGTTGCCTAATCTCTCAGCGATGCATTTTACAAATTTGGAATATAAGGTTTCAACTGATCCCAGGACAGCTTTTGTGTGTTTAGAAAAGCATTTCAATCGCAGGCAACAAGATCACTTGAGGGTCTTTATTCCGAGTCATTATTGAATTTTGGTAAATTTGTTTAATACGGATGAATAAGCTTGCCTACGTGGAGTTAAGCAGAAGTGGCTGTCTAAAGTGATTGTTTTTTTCACATAAAATACAATTTATGAATGACAAAACTGTCAGTTTCATCTTTTCTTTTGTTTGGGGCTGCTAATGCGGGAAAGTCAGTCTAACGCTTCGGTCCAGAGGGAAATATCTTACCACCCTCAACTATTAGATGGGTTACATGCAGTTTTACACATCTCCACATGTGGGCCTTGTCACTGTCAGCATGCTGGCATTAGCATTTAGCTCCTAGCAACGCTGTGTCCCAGTAAAGCTTTGTTCAGACAGCAGGCAAATCCGTTTTGTCTCTAAAATTTGATTTTTAATTCTGAGTGTTCACACTGTCGTTTGCAAGTGATCAGATCGAAATTGCTGCGTCCAGACATCACAGCTCTGTATTGACCTATTCGCGTGGGTTACTGTGGCAACAACGTAGGCGTCAGTAAGTTCCCCAGGTGAAGCACCTTTCCAACGCAGAGTACGGCGATTAGAAAATTTCTCCAGACAAACACTTCCGCTGTTGAGTTGTGGTGCCGAACTCTGCCGCATCAGACAAATCAGCGACAGAAGAGACTGATGAATATTAGGATGTGCCATGCTGCAGTCATGGCAGGCCTCACTGTTCAGAGGTTTGGCGCTGTCTGTAACGCAGTGACTGGTGGCAGCATTTCTTCCTTGGGGCAGTTAATGATGAAAAGTGGCATGCAAATTTTCAAGTGTTTGTCAAGCTCTGTGGCCGTCTGGCACCTCATTTTGTCTGTCAAGACACTCAATTCAGGCGCCCAGTATCCATGTAATGACGCACAAGACACTCCAGTATCTGCTTTGAGGCAAAACATCCGAACTGAATCAGATTTCAAACCACCTCCAAATGTCTGATTTGCAGTCATTTGATTTTGTGTTTTTTGCTGTTCATATTGTCAATTATTAATCAGGATACAATCTGGAAATGCCAAGAACCAATTGGGGGATGGCAGTCTGAACACAGCCTGACAGCTGCTGCCATGATACTTGTTTTCTTCATTTAGCACAAGCTTGCACATCACAAATTGTAAAAAGAAAAATGTTAAGTTGTAAAACCACAATTATCAACAGCAACATTTGAAATGATGGAGTCAAAATAAACAGACATGGCAACAACATTAGCTTCTAAGATTTACTTTGTGTATATATATATATATGCAGTTCTAGAAAAGGTATTAAAGAAGCACTAATGTGCAGTGAACATGTTTACAAGCATGTGGATGTGTTTGAGATTGCTTTTGCATTAGCACCTATATTAGCACTATGTGTGCATACATGAACAGCTTGTCCTGTTCCTGTGTGTCTGTGTGCTGTAAGTGCTCAGATACAGAGAGGGGCTGTTCTCAGGACTCTGTCCCTCCCCATTCCTCTACAAGTCCACATGTGTTTTATTAGCAGGCAGGCCCACCGGACTGTAAATTCCAACAGCGTGCTGGCCTGGGGATATGCATGGCCTGAGGTTGAGAATGATCACAGAAAAAAAGAAGAAGAAGAAGAAGACAAGCAAAGAGGGAATCACCTCTTACATGTCCTTTCTCCATTTTCCTATCTTTTTGCATGTAGCCCTTTTTTTATGTCTTTCATTTCCACTTTATTTTCATGGTTTTTTGGATTTTTTCCTCTTTCTGGGTCTGTCTCTCATTGTCTGTTTCTCTCTCATTTAGTTTATTTTATTTACAACTCTGGTTTGCATACATATTCTGTCTGGTTCTTGGTCTTTTTGGGTCTCATTTTGTCTGTTTTTTTTCCTGCTGTCTCTTGTCTCTGCAGCTCCCTCTCTTTTTCTCCTCTTCCCTCCATCTGCTCTCGCTCTTCTCCTCGCTTTGTTTCTGTTTCTGTCAGCGCAACACTGAGTTCTTGTTCTGTGACTCCAAAACCACAGCCTTCCCACAACAGCAAACACTTATGAGACAAGAGCTGTGACTTAAACAATGGTTTCCGTTTGCCCCGGGACAAAATAACTCAACTCTCCTCCTCCCCTACACACACAAACTCTCTCTCTCTCTCTGTCACACAACCGCACACACTCCCACACAAACACTCACATTTCCACGGCCCAGTACCTATCATTAAAATTTATGTTAGCTTGCTAATTTTCCAGTCTCTTTCCTCTCCATCAACATGACAATCACAATTAGAGCGTGACATGGCGGGTCGTGACCTGCACCCCTCTGATGCCCCCTGAACCCTGACACCCTCCTCAGGCTGTGCTCTCACTTTGACTGTACCAGACGAGCGGGTGGGAGAAAAAAGTGTAAGTGATAGGGTTTAACCCAAAATGACATGTTTATCATTAAGAAAAAACAATTTGGAAATGTTTGGTTTCATTGGAAATAAAACTAGATTTTGTCTGATTTCTAAGCTAAGCATGCAGCTTAGCTTGACTCAAAAATAGCAGCAGTATTAAACACCACTCACCCCAGCCACCACAGAAAGGTAGCAGGATAGCTGGTGTACCTAAGCTGCACATTACAAAGTCAATAATTTCAAAAGGAAGACAGAACTTTGGCATCAAATCTATTTGATCCATTCCCTGTGTACACACATTACCTGCCTCTGCAAATACGTGCACATACAATAAAATATAACTTTACTGTCCACTGTGAAATTTGACTTTTCCCACACCTTGACAATAGAGCTTTAAGTCA
>JAQFJA010000015.1:8805372-8817842 GCA_029874485.1 Naso brachycentron
AGCTTCAGTTCAGAGACATAAATCGGAAGACAAGGCTGTGGGGAAAGAATTAGCAGCGTCATCAGCATGAAAATAAGAGTTAGCTGGATCAGCGAGCATGTTTGTTTTCCTGAGCAAGATCAGTTTTACCTCTTGATAAACATACTGGTTCTTCGGAGCTCCGAGCGTGGCGCTGCCCCGCAGACGAATCTGTGGAGGAATACAAGATCTATTTTCATAATATGACAAAAAATGATGCTCACACAATAGTGGTGAAAGGCAGATGTAATATCAATAATATGAGAACAATTCAGAATTTTTAAAAATGTTTTGCTCTTTCTATATAGGTTTGGCCATCATTCTTAACAGCTATGATAACATATACAGTGGTTAAGTCACGCCCCTTCCTGTGGACCCCATGGGACCTTATTTTGGAAAAAATATAAATAGTCAATTGAAAAAGACTATTTTTTGATCCTGTTTCAACTGTACCGCCAATTTCAAATAAGATGTTAATGAATTGAAATGATAATTTTGCAAGTCAAGAAAGTCGCAGTTTATCACTTGACTGCTGACATATAAGATATTTAGAAAGACACACCCGATCTTCACGTAAGTGATGTATTAACAGCGATCTCTTACAGAAGCGACTAACTCTCTGTTTGCTGAGCTGCAGCTCTTAACATGCCCATGCTTGGAATGATTTTTACCTCTTTGAATCTATTTTCCCTCATTCTGAAGGAGGGAAAGTAGGGATGTATGATATTATCAGCATGTGATCGGTATCAGCCGATAATGGGTTTAAATTACATATCAGACATCAGCCAGCATGTCGATATCAGCCAATATAATACCAGATAAAATAACAGGCTGCTGTTTCCTTGATTGAATGCTCGAGTGGACGCCATGTTTCCCATGTTCCCTGCGGACAAACGTTATGTTTACTCACTTTGTCACCTGTGAAACAGACAAATTTGTGCTGGTTGTGGGTTTTGTAATGATTGTCTCAGGTAGAGCATCATCCAGTTTTAAGTACGATGTATCTTACTTGTTTTGTTTAAAAGCAAATGTCATGAATAAATGACATGTTTTACATACCGTAAGTTCAACTATTTTTCTTCTTTTGCACAAGGAATGAATATTACATCATTTCAAGCTTTGTATTTTATGCCTGCATTTGCTGGCGGGCCAACACGGTCAGAGTCTGCATAATAATACTGTATGTAAATTCAACTACAGCAATTAGGTGTGGGGGAAAAAACTACATACATATCAGTATCTGTATCGATTATAGGTCAAATGAGTTGTAATATATCGGATATCCGAAAAAAATCCAATATCGTGCATCCCTAAACAAAAAGAACTGTGCTACAGTTACAGTCATGTTAGTGTTGGTGATGTATTGATGAGTTTCACAGCAGACATCTTGACGACCAACACAGGTGTGACAAACGATGGCTTCATTTCATTAAGTGTCACAGCAAGCCAGCGCCTGAACTGAAGCAACCATCATTAATGTCATTAATTTCACCTTCTCCGACAACTCAAAATGTCCTTCATGACACCCGTCAGGTGATTAGGTGAGCTTGTTCCAGAGCTCTGGGACTGTGCATGCTCACTCACTGACCTGGCTTGCTGTGACACTTAATGAAACAAAGCCATCGTTGGTCACACACCTGTGCTGGTCCTCAAGATGTCTGCTGTGAAACCCATCTAAGTTCACTGAGCCGTCTCACGAATGTATTTAAATGTAGCTGTTTTGTTGTCATAATTAGTTGTCATTTATCTGGGCATGATTTGCACTCTGGGCTTCATTTTCTCACGCTAAGTTGTCTTCCAGCTGTGTGCTGTTTGTTCTTCCTCTGCTTTTCCTCTTCTGTCCTCTTCAGCTCATCAAGTGTGCTGATTACTGAACGAGGTGCACCTGACATGAGATTGCTTAACTGGGCCGTTGTGTTGCACGGTTTTGGTTAAACTTTGTGTCTTTTTTTTAGCCTTAATTTAGTGTCTTGGTTGTTTGTACAGCATTATGTTAATGAATACCATGTTGTTTGTTGTTCTAAAGATAATTTTATGTGGTCGATATGTTTCAGTGGTGGAGCATTGATTGAATATATGAACCATTTATCAACAGTGATCTTTTTTTTTGCCAGTTTGGTTGTTTTGCATTAAAATCTGCTGCTTTGTTTTATCTCTTTTTTAACCTTTTGTACTTTGCTGTCATGTTTGTTTCAATGTTTTTTGTTATTTTTTTAATTGTGGACCCCATAGCAGCAAGCTAATAAAGATTCATTACTGGCAAAATAACCTTTTTTCCAGCACTTTTCCATGTTCCAGCACTGTGTATTCAGGTTTTATCATTATCATTCATCATTAATTTTTTCATTGGAAAAGTCCACAGTGCCAGACACATGCAACACATATCCCTCTTCCTCTCCAAATGTTACTTCCTGGACGCATTGATGACCAAAACTATAAAAATAAGAGCCACATAAATGAAACAAGAAACTCTCCCACGAGTGTCTCTCTGTGTTTGACTGAAAAACACTATGCTGCTACAGGAGCCAGAATCCTAGTGAGTTATTTCTGCTACTTATATCACAATTAAATAAAAACACTCACGCATTTTCCTGGATAATAACAGTTACAGGAAGCAGGGATGGTAGAGCCCCAGTCTTTGTAGCCTTCAATGAGACCACAGCACTCAAACTGCAGGAGATTGACACACACAGGCCAAGAAGAAAGTTCATGCAGAACAAATCAACCAGAACACAATGCATTACACCGTATAATCCACAACAAACACGGAAACGTGCGCCATTACTGACAACACTAAGTTACATGTTTTTGAAGACCCTTTAAATTTCTTCAACACCAAGTGCAGCAATTTATTTGTGACCTTAGATCCTTTCATTTCCATCATCCACCACAAATATTTGACTTAAAAAAATATATGCATGACATGGATTTGCATGGGGAAGTCATTTCTCTTTAAGATAAGACACGCCTGCAGGCCAGGCCACACCTCAGAGGCTACATATACTGCTGATGTGGCCTCATTAATGTTTGATCACCACCTGAGTGCTGTGTGTGATTTGTGTGTTTGGAGCAGCATTTTACAGGAAAAACCACCAAATGTGTGTTGACTTAGACTGGGTGTCTTTCTCCTGTGGGAGCCTCCTTAAATTTCTTTTCCATTTATTGATTTTTTTTTCTTTCCCTTGTATTTTGCAGCTTTCTGTGCAACAGCAGTGGGAGCGGGTATCTGTCCCTCCCCACCCAACCACCCAATGTGACCAGGAAACAGCACCAAAAGTTCCCCCAAGCTAGCAGCAGCACAGAACAAGCTGGTTGACAGTTAATGTTGGCGGTTCACTTGATAAACCAAGTGTTCTGCTGGTGGTATTAGCGAGCTAGGCTAACTACATTGTGCTAGTTATACACAAGAAAAGTGGAAACTGTGGAAACTGTAAAAAGATATTGCTTGTGTTGGCCTTTTTAGCATCATTAGTAGCGAACTAAAAGTGTGTTTTTGCAGTTTTTAGGCCTTCTTCCTCAAAACCTAAACACACAGACTTACATTTGTTTGATTTAATGTGACCTTTATCTTCAGAGGAAGTCATTTTGACATTTTCAGGTTTTCTTTGGTGCCAAAATAATCCAGTTGTAGTTATTTGTGCATCAGTCGGTGCTTTGCAAACAGGGATTATTAACTGCTAAATCTTCATAGTCTACTTTCAAAGGCACCATATTGTCAAAATTTGAACAAACAGACTTACAACAGGATGACTACATGACAGTGCTTTCTCTCTACCTGCACCAAAGCATGAGGGCAACTGTAAAGCCAGGCTTATTCAACAGAATTAGGTTTTACGAAGAATGAGCAGCCAAGTTAATTTAATATTTACCTTTTTCATATTACACCAAAGAACTTGTCTTTTCGTTCAGATAAACAAGGTCAGTATGAAAACCACATGCTATGGGTGCTGGAATTACCACTGAATTGAGTAATCATTATGACACATCTAATTTCAAAGAATGCCAGAAAAATTCAGACGAAAGTCAAATTTAATAGACATTTTAACTGTGCGGTTTACAAAAATACTCAAAAATTCCACTGAACTCTGGTGAAAGAGGAATGCATTATCTGGACTGTGTAGACCTTTTAGAAAACTGAGCCCGCTGATCAAGTTAAAAATAAGAAAAATAGCTGCTTACGTCTTGCTGAATACTATACAGCAGCGTCCTGTTGGCTTTGCTGGTTCCAGTCAGTGGCATCATGGACAGCAGCTTGCGCTCCTCACGGAGAACACGTTTCTGAGGGCGAGGAATTGAGCAAACAAGCCGCTTTTTACCACCTTAAGGACATTTTGTACTAAATATTAGATTAAATATAACAAACGTACCGTACCTCATAAACTTCTTGGTAACTTAATGCTGTTCTAACAATTATTGTTTGACTGGCTGCCGCCATTCCAGCTGCGTACTGCACGCACACACACACAAAGCAGCAAGAGTAAGAAAAAAAACCTATTAGAAATCCTGCATTTTTCTCTGCACATCTCTACACAGATACAAAAACATGCACATAGAAGTCGACCCAGTATAAAGACGTAAAGGTTTTTACCAGAATCAAACACCATCTCTTTCCTGTACAGGCTCCAAACACACCGAGCACTGACAGCAGCAGACATCCGATCTCCATGACGTACATGATCACGACAGAAACACTGGACACCAGCTGGGGAGAAAAATAACACTGGTTTTAAAGGAGTGCATTGACTTGAAGATGCCCTGACCAACAATTTATTGTTTATAACATAAGATCAAAGTATAATTCTTCAGTGATGTTGAGTTACAGCTAATATTAATATTATTTTGTGGCCCTGAATGCATTTCCAAGATGGCTACAAAAGAGGTCAAAGATCAGGGTCAGCTACAGAGCTGCACCCTTGGTGCCTGAAGATAATTCATTGTGTTGCCCAAGGACACTTCAACTGGCAGATGTTTGCCAACATAAGGTCTCTGGTATTCCACTGAACAGACTATAGAAAACGCTACATATAGTGCTTTCAGACAAGTAGAGCCATGCATTAATAATCCCCCCCGCTGTCCTTGGATATCCTGACAAGCCAGGAGCTATTTCCACCTCCAGTAAATAATATAATCAGCGTGGGAAAATTACAATTTAATTGAATCAAAAGAACATCTAAAGCCAGCCTTACTTTTCCAGTGTTTATGAGGTCTCTGTGCCAAGCTATGGTCATGGTCAACATGAAGAAGCACAGCGCCTAATGGAGGAAGAAACACGAAAGAATAAGATCGCAAACCCACTGTCAGTTCATAGACCTACAAACAATTCATAAAATAAATAATCCAGGTTTACAATGTCAGTGTCTAATCTGTAAATGTAATTCTGTGTATTATTAAAATAATCAATATTTTTGCAGCCTTAAGTGTGGCCTCTTTGTGGAGCAGGAGCCTGTGGTTCATTTAAAAGCTGCTGGAAGACAGGAGCATGCTATCAAAGGTTAGTAATATATGCAAGTGATATTAGTAGTAAAATGACACCAAGACATCTAACTCTTAATTCCCCACATTGGTAACATCAGTATTATGAGAACATGGGATATTTTTTGAGGGTCGATGTGAGGAGGGATGTAAAAGGATGTTTATGCAAATTATCTGCATTCCTGTGGCGTCTGTTACAGCGACCAGTGATTTTCTTTCTAATCGCTTTCTTAATGTTGAATCTAAGAACATTTATCACAAAATGCACTGCAGATGTTGCTCCATTGTGCATGATTTTAATGGAGGGGGTTCACTGCAGCGTGTTTGTGTGTAAGGCAGTCATATCACGAGTCCTGTGTGGGATAATTACAGACTTGACTGATGATTTGGGTCAAATTACAGCAGAAAAAACAATTATCTTGCCTATTCAAAGGCAGACCCTGTAAATGGAAATCCTTTATGCCTATGGCTTGAATAGCGTTCAAAAGCAGGGGATTTTTACCTACCATATGCACAGCATTGGCAAAAATAAACGGCCTCTTCAGGCTCGTCTTGTCCGCCACCACGACCACTGCGCTCCGCTGCATGCTGCCGCTCATCTGCCGCGTTTTAAAACGCTTTTTTTTTTTTTACATATAAAAATATTATGGCTTCACGGCGACGATTTTACCAGTAAGAGCATTTATCTATCCGCACAGAACGTCACGGTGACGTAAGGGATGAGGATGCTCAGTGCCGCCTCACTGTGCAGTCGGAATATCGGAATCCGGAGCATCACCGCGCGCAGGGGATGATGCGCAGCCGCGATGAGAGGAATTCAATCAGGACAGGAGAGATGGGAGCTGGAGTTGGGTTTATACACATTATAACCCTCAGCACAGACAAAATGGTGACCAGTATGGAATAATTAGATATTTTTTTTGCCCCCCAGCATGAAGGCCTAGTTGTAAAAATGATCAAATTCAAAACATGTAGAAACTCCATCAGGTTTGCAAAATCACAGATGTGTCTTTCCTCCATTACTGATAATGTAAAATCCCTCTTAAAATCTTTCACACTCACTTTTTGTTGTTTTCATTTTCATATTCTAATCAAACATTTTTGTAATGATAGCTGTAAGTCTTTATCCAACAACTATTTGGTCTTCAAGTCCACAGTAACAGCACAGAAAGTGCAAAGTAACATGTTTATCATTCAATAAATTATTAAAATTGACACAATTTAATTTTTTCATATTCTAGTTGAGAAAACAAACGTTCAAAACCTTCCCAGTGTGTGTATTCTTCAGTGTGACAAATGCACAAATAATGTGCTGTCCTATAGCTTAAATAAAGTGTTTGAAAATGAAGAGACAGAATGTGACAGTGTTGCAGTTTATAAGATTTATGATTTGGAGTTTCTGGTTAAAAAGAGCCAGATTTAAGTTGCTTATTACAGCAAATAACTTATGTAGGACGCACTTTTACAGTTAGGACAGAATGCTCGCTCTGCTATACATAAAAGATGAATGACTTAACCTTGAGTTTTACTCTTAAAAATATCTGCTGCATACGCACATGAAAAAATTCAGATTGTACTAATGTAGGCTACAAAATTAAGAGAATGTACCTGATTATTCTACAACTACTGAGCACTTATCCGTCAGTTCATCACTCTCATAACTCTTGTTTTCAGGTAACACTATATTTCTAACATCTTCATTTTCCTGTATTTTATTCTGACTAAACTTTGGAATGTTGACCAAAATTCAAAATAATGTTCAGATTTTTTTTTGAACAAACTCTGGGCCTGAGGAAGATCAAGACAGTCACAGAGTTAATGGCAAAAAATGACTACATTTCCCAGAATCCCACAGCAGCAGTAAGGCTGGGCCACTCTCCTGGAACAGGTAGGGCGGGTTTCTATTGTTTCCACAGGTGCTACAAAGAGAGAGAGTGAGGGAAGGAGGAGGTTATAAGTCAGTGAGAACAGGAAAAACAGATGACAGAAGGATACAGAGAGAGAGACATACAGAGGCCTGCGGAGGAAAACTACTGACATGTGTGTGTGTGTGTGCGTGGGAGAACAGCAGGTGGATTAGACAGGAACCTGGCCTGCAGCCATCTTTTTCAAATCTATTTTATTCAAAAAATACAGACAGACAGCTGATAAGAACCTTTGCAGGTGGACAGAAAAGGATGGGATGTGTGTTCGTGCTGTCCTTTGCTGTGGGCCATGAAGTGAGTGAACGCCTGAGAAGGAGCTGAGAGGAGCAACAGAGACTGAAGCAGTTTTGTTCTGCTGGAGGAGCTCGAGAGGGGGAGAGACGGGCTGAACAGGCCGGAGAGAGAATGAGGAATGTTTTTAGCAAATGAAAACAGGCACAGTTGATTTGTGTGATTAGTGTGTTTTGTTGCTTGTGTGCCTAATACTTTAAACTGTGAAGCCCTTTTAAATTTTCTTTATATGTTTTTGAACACAGACATTTTACATCTTTTTAGACAGAGTTTCTCACAACCTTAAACTGGTTTTACAGGCTACACATGGACCAGTTTAATTAATTTACCTTGCTGCTGGAAAATCTGGTCTGGTGGCCAACTGTTGCTTTCACTGGAAGGAGACGGAGTGGGACAATACCTCTGGGTTTTATTTGCCTGATGTCTGGATGAGACTTCTTCACATATAACACTGTGGGATCCGTTTTCTGATCTATGACTCAGTCCTATTCAAGCACAAAGAGAGCCAAACATCTTTTGGCCTTGACATTTTAAGTGATCCACAAAATACGAGTTCACACTCCCGTGCCTTCGCCATGCACACCCCGGGGCCTGAGCATGACGACTCTTTTGACTTCCTGTTCAAGATCATCCTGATCGGAGACTCTAACGTGGGGAAGACCTGCGTGGTTCAGAATTTCAAGTCAGGGATGTTCTCAGAGAAACAGCAGAACACCATCGGAGTGGATTTCAGTGTACGCACGCTGGACATTGAGGGGAAGAAAGTGAAGGTCAGTACCATCTGTAGGGAGTGTGTATGTGGTGGGGCATGTGTGTGTTGAGGTGGTGACAAGAATATGAAGTGCAGAACCTTCTGTGCAACCAGCTGTAGTGGGTTTAGAGTCCAGTCAGAGTTTTGGGGTTTTTTTAAACAGCTTGAACAAGAGAGTTTTAGAATCTGCTGACTAAAAAATGGCTGCAACCGGCACATGACTGTAGATTGAAGTAAAGATTTGACATTACAAGGGGATAAAAGGATTGTAAGATGTGTGAAAACTTAAATCTCCAGGTTTTAAAAGGAATAAAAAGTCAGTGAAGTAAATTTTCTAAAGGCCTTGGATGCTATTAAAGGAAATTAAAGCATATCTGCAGTGGCCTTTTTACCCTGCTGCCATCTGGCAAGAGATACAGAAGTATCCACTTCCTACATCCACATACATGGCAGCTTTTTTTCCTCGAACTGTGAGAATTCAAAATCATTACCATTGCTAAAATTAACAACAGCTATTATTATGATTTATAGAATAATTTTAACTCATTTGTGTATTTTCTGGTTTATAGTAGCATAGAGTGATTAGAAACTACATTTCCTAATACAAGCGTGTTGTAAAAATTAAATGGACTAATGTAAATTCATCACTTCTAATTAGATAATCCACCCATTCAGTTTTTGTCGTTTAGGTTCAGGCCACATTACTGTAATGAGTGATGTTATTGGGAATTATTGCTATAAATCTTTGGAGAACACTAGAAATAATGTAAAACATGGCAAACAGCTGGTTCTCCATCATTCTGCATTCTATGTAATATTAAAGATGTTGTAAATCTAACTCAGAAAACCCTCCACAAAAGCTCATTATGCTCCAGCAAATGCCTTAAAATTCACTGATCCTTATCCTGGGTGCTGTAGAGTCAGCTGGCTCTGACAGTAACAGGCTGCACAGTTTGCTTGCAAGCCTTTTTAGTCCCTTTTTTAATGTAAAGTTAGATTTGGAAAATGTGCAACTGACTTTTCTGTGTTAGAGTGTAGATGACACTTGAGGTGTCCTGTGGTTACAGCGTCAGTGCAACTCAGTCCAAAACAGGTCCGACCGGCTGCTCACATGAAAGACCGGTCCTTCAGGTTTCTCTGCTTTACTCAAGCTTTTGTGCGGACAACAAATAAACCTGGAATTCCCTCTATGTACCAACAATGAGGGCAGAAGAGGAACTGCACTGTTTAATAGACAATGTTAGGTTCTGCATGTATCTACAGTCAGAATGTTATATGTAAATCATTCAGTTAAATGACATCTCACACTTCCCTGTTATCACCAACAAGCTCATCGTGCATGTGCGAAGTGATCATCCGTCTTGGGTAGAGACAGAGTCAAATTAAGTCACTTTCTGCATTGATATGTATCAAAATGTTCTGCCATTTTTGCTCTCTTCAGCAGGTTCATTTGTAAGTTTGTCATAGCTGGAGGGAGAAGGTGCAGTCTGTTACTCAGCACACACATACACACCGACACCAACTGTATTGAACAAACAAGTCAGGTGACTGCTGGGTAAAACGTTGAGGCATTTCAACAAACATGTCATCAACTAAACATCAGCTATACCGGCAGTTACTCAGCCTTTTATAAACGTGAACTAAAGCTTTCAAGGTTTTGATTACTGGCTTCTTTCTATTCCTTCTTTCTCTCCTTTCCAGAGAATCGCTGACAGTGCTTACGTTCAAGATGTCAGCTTTTAATAGTCTGGTGATATTTCTTTTCGCATGAAATACATCTGACAGTTTGATCAGGGCACAAAGCTCCTATGTGGCTGTAAAAGCAGCAACACTCTAAATTTAATGTCTTGGAAATGGTAAAAAGTTGAAATGAGTCTAAACATTAACGGCTTTTATTTGTGCTCACTTTAACCCAGAGCTAACACTTCAGGCCTGAGGGTGTGTGCGATTGAACCTGCTGATATTAAAACATGTCTATCTTTTGTCTTCAAGGTATGTTTGGTGATCTGCAGCTGAAACTGCAAAGCTGCGATCTTGTTTGTTCGGCTTAGGCTGCTTTCCTAAAGTTAATTCCACTATTTGCAAAACACTTTGAAAGCTCAAACATGTATTAATCTTGAGTTCGAACCAGCAGTGCATCAACCTTTTATAGACTAAATATCAGTGAAATCACAGCTGTGTCAAATAAATCAAGGCAGCAGAGCAGAAGTGTGTTTAGAGAACACTATGAGGAGATTATTCATGAACAAAACAAGTCAGTTTATTTACTGTTTCCTCTTTTTTTTATAACTTCAACATTAGGAGTGATTATGTAGGGGGAAAGCCTTGTTTTTAAATGTAAAAATGATCTGTTTTTCGTGTTTATGCAGACTGCAAAGGTCAAAATGGTTCAGACCATCACCACACACACACACAATGAGCTAGTGAGTCTGGATTGGTTGCTATAACAGCTGTTGCCACGTTAGCGATATGTGGGAGATGCTCATGGGGGCTTTAAGAGAGAGAGAGACCAACACTCTTTCCCATGTGTTTGTGTGCATATAACTAGTCAGTCATGTTTATGATATTATATATTTATCATATTTGCTAAAGCCAATTTCTTGTTGCGTGTGTGTGTGTGTGTGTGTGTGTGTGTGTGTGTGTGTGTGTGTGTGTGTGTGTGTGACAGATGCAAGTGTGGGACACAGCAGGTCAGGAGAGGTTTCGCACGATCACCCAGAGCTACTACCGCAGCGCTCACGGCGCCATCATCGCTTACGACATCACACGACGCTCAACCTTTGACTCGGTGACTCACTGGATCAAGGAGGTGGAGCTCTATGGGGCGAGCAACGTGGTGCTGGTTCTAATCGGTGAGTGTGGGTGTGAGATGTCACCTCATGCGCTCACAGATGTAATAATACAAATCATCTTGAGGTGTTTTGTTTGCATCACTCAGCTCTGTTTGTCTCCATCCAGGTAACAAATGTGACCTTGAGCAGGAACGTCAGGTGCTGTTTGATGAAGCCTGCATGCTGGCGAAGGAGAGAGGCATACTCGCAGCTCTAGAAACATCTGCAAAGGTGTCAAGTGCGATCACACATTAAGGAAAAATTCTGAAAAGTTTTGAAGTGGTTTGAAACGGACATCTAAAGCTTTCTGTCTCTTTCTAGGAGGGTCAGAATGTAGAAGAAGCCTTCATGATGATGGCCAGAGAGCTGCTGGCTCGTAATGGCCTCAATGTCCAGCAGGGGGACCCAGACAGCAAAAGCACACCTCGAGTTCTCCTTCGGGCCAACTCAAGACCGATTAATGACATCGAAGGGGCCTACACGCCACCAGAGAAGAAGACATGTTGCTGATTGAAACGATAGGAGAGACTGATGCTGGAAATTAAAAGCTGACACTGAATAAAGAGATGAAGAAGAAGCTTCTTCTTCATGAATGCTGTGACGGAAAAATGGAAGAAGATCCAATGTGGATTATGGCTTGAAAGGTTTCAAAGACAATGAGCGTTTACATGGATGAACATTCGTTATTTTTGAAAAGTATTGAAATATCCATTCAGTGTACTTTTCTGTGACTTAGTACCTGATATTTAAAAGGTGGTACACTATATCAACAACCAGGCCTGTTTAGAAACCGTGGCTTTAATCAAGTTAATTTAAACCCATCTCATTTATACGCTGACCTTACCGGCTTTTCATTCTCCAGTTGATAAAAAATCTGCACAAACTGCTATGGGAACCACTCCAATTTTTAAAGTTATCAAGCCGAACAATAGTTAAATTCAGAACCCTCCTAAATCTAGTGCAGCATCGATTCAACGCTGAGTTGTGTTTTACAAAATATCAAATAACTTTTGAACCATTTAAGTTACAGACTAGCTCTAAATTGTGTTCAAACCGAGAGATTCTCAGCTTTCCAAGGCACCTTGAAGGGTGCCTAAGTGACGTTCAGGGTCAATTTTAGGTCTAAGACGATCAATGATGTATAACACTGTAATATTTACTTTCAGAGGTTTACACAGATTT
>JAQFJA010000015.1:8894447-8908636 GCA_029874485.1 Naso brachycentron
TAGAATAAGACTGGGTTTTGTTTCAGGATAGACTAAGAATTAGAGTTAGCCGAGTTGAAGTAATGCTCTAAGTAAAGACAGGTCTCAAGGAAATGAACAGTCTATGAAAAGTCCTCACAAGTGATAAAAATGGGACTGTGTGTGTGTGTGTGTGTGTGTGTGTGTGTGTGTGTGTCCAAGCTTGAGACATAATCCAACAGTGCTGCAGGCAGTTGTCCAGTTACGTGTGTGTGTGTGTGTCCCTGCAGCTTGTTAAAAAAAAAACATTTTTTGGGAATTTATGTGATGTCAGTCGACGACTCGACTTTCATATTCATCAGAATGCTGGACAGCTCGGGCGACACAACTTTCTGTCTTGTGTCTGTATCTTTGTATAGCCCACAAGATGACTAATTTGCTATTTGGGGTCACACTTTGCGAGATCTGTCACCAGCAGGAATCCCCTGATCAGTCTGTCTTGTCTCTCTTATCACAAGAGGAACAACGAGTCCAAGTTGTTTGTGTGCTGAACTGCAGAAAGAACAAGCCTAGATAAAAAGGCGGTCTGCGGTAACAGATTAAAGTACATTCTGATGCCGTTTATAAAGAAGATAATAAAACAAAAGGTGAAGAATGCAGTTGCAATATACATGTAATATACTGGTACACACACATAGCTTATGAAGGTTTTAAAATGACTTTAATTCTTTAATGCAGCACATTATGGACACCATCAGACAGAACAAGAAATATCACAGAAAATGAGGTAAACAGCTCTGATCTGATATGTTGTTAGATTAAGTCGTCCCAAAAGTGGAAAGTAAAAAATGTTCAGTATGGAAGAGACATGCCGGACATTTCAACACACAAAGCCACGTTACAGGACCAAAAAACAGGAATGTAGTAGTATGTGTAGTTGCTTGGATATGTTTAAAAAATTCCAAATTTGTATGTGGACAGAAGTACCCATCTGTCTCCCGACTCTGTAGGCCCCGCTGTCCCGCATCAACTCACAGTGATTTCAGTCGAAAAACGTTTGTCTCTTACCCCAATGCATGGTGGGTCAGAATCTCAATCACAACATAACAGTATGTGTGTGATTGTTTAATAGATTGAGGAGACATTTTTTCTTTCAGTTGTTTCACTTAGCCAAATTTCTCCACACTCGCTCCCCAGTAAGTGAAACGCCCCCGAAATTCATTTTGAAAGGGCAACAACCAATGAGAACAGAGTAATGATGGTCTGACCAATCCTGACATTTGGTCACCTCACGCAGCAATAAAGCCATCTCAAGGGCTTATACCGACGTCAGACTACAAGATATTTTTAGGTTAGGCGATTAAAGAGTCATAAATTTTTGCCGTTTTGTGTCCGAGAGACATTACAGACCGCATGTTGCTCCTCGGTCAATCATCGTTTGCAGTTCATGGCGTGCGTGATGGAAAGGAAGCGCTTGCTACCGACGTCGTGGGAGATATACAAAAAATCAAACATGCTACTCTTTCTGTGATAAGGTTGTAAGTTGTCCGAGATGCAGCGTTGGTTGTCGTCCATTATGACACACTGTGCGAGATAAAACGATCGATTGCCGCGCTTGATGCTCATTGGTCATTTCAGAGCCTACCTGAAGTACTACGTCTTCCCAGTCAGGCTGTTACCAGGCTGATTTTGTGTAGTTTGACCTCAGCATTAGTCTGCACCTGCAGTCCAGCCAAAGAGAAAAGAATATAGGTGATAGAATGAATTTGGAGTGCAGGCTGAAATATTGTCTGTTCTGCAGAAAGAGTTGGAGTTACATAAATATTTTGCAATGAAAAAATTGGCCCTGCTGGTATTGTGATTTAGAAAGACAACATTACAAATATGAAACTGTATTATTGTGTCTCTCTATAAAATAGATGGGCTCAGTTCAACGAGCTACTGTGGACGACAGCAGAGGAGTGCCTGCTTTCATTGGCTGTAGCCCAATTGAACTTTTTCCTGACATGACCGGATATTTAGCATGCTTGATATCTTCCAGGCGTCTGCGTCCGTCTCTTATTGCCTCTTTGAACAGTTCAGCCATGGTTATCGCCCCTCATGGGAGACTTTCCCCTGATCTGGGGCTTTTGTTGGCGATCTGAGATCTGGGAAATCTGGGCTATAACCCTGCAGTGTGAACTTAGCGTCAGGGGAAGTACAGGCTCCAAAAGACAGTATCTGCTAACATGCAGACACCAGTCAATTGGCTTACAGCACCACTAATGAGCAGATCCTCCTTTTGAAATATTTTCAAAGCTTCACCATGTAATGAGACTTAAGATTTACTCTAGCATAAAAATCTAGACCTTTTTTTTGATCTAATGAACTCCGTGTTCATATTTTTTTTTTACTTACAGTACCAACAGCTACTGCGAGCATGCACAGACCCTCAGTCGCTTCCCCAACTAAAACAAAGCCTTTTAGAAAAACAACACCGCCAGATATGTTTTTTTTTTTTCCTGGTTCACACACCATTAGTACGTCTCTGTGCTGTCTTTGATCACTCATCAAAAGTGGTCAATTTACAGCCTTGTTTTCAGAGGCTTGGTTTCGCTGAGGTGAACTGACTGTGGGCAAACATTCTCAGAGGTTTGAACAGAAACAAAAAGTTCTTTTTCCAACTGAACTCTTCAGACAGACGTGCAGAAAGACAATGAAGATCTCAACCAAGAGGGACAAACCAAAACAATCTCGCACTGCACAGGTTTCACAGACACACATGAATAAATAACATAAAAACACAAACATATTCTCGCAACTTTGCAATACATAGAGTGACAGGAAAACAGAAGGAGAGAGATTTGAGGGAGGCAAGAAAAACGCGCGCACGCACGCCGAGTTTCCCTGCCAGTGGCTGAGTCCTGGGATTGGGTGTGTTGCTGTTCTGGATCAGAGCGACTGGTTTCGACTTGCTGTTGGACCAGACTTCTCTCATCTGAGTCTTGTGCTCTTTTGGATGAACGCAGTGTTGGAACAGACTCCACCATGTGCTGCTGTTTTGAAAAACGCCCCTTTCCCTCTTCTCCATCTGTTTACTCCTTCTGCTGTTTATCATTTTGCTACATGAGACCTCGGTGCTTGCCATCTTTTTTCTTCCACTCGTATGTTCTATTGTTTCTCTCATCATTAGTTTCTTTGCTGTCTCACTTCTCACCCTTCCCCTGCTATTCTTCCTTTTAACTTTCCCTTAAGGTTTTAAAATGGTTTCCCTATTGTTGTTTTATTGGAAATATCTATTTTACTAGGAAGTCCCTTCACTCCCCACATTCTTCTCTTCTTTCTTTTGTTTTTTTGGACTGATCTAGCGTTTGGCTGTAGATGCAGCACATTGCGACATTCTCTCCTTTTTAGCCGAGCTTGTGGCGTGTCTCTATAGATGGTCATGACTGCCTGCTGGTTTCTCCACCCGGTGGTCCAGACTAAAATATCTCATCGGCTATTTGTGTATCATGAATGTTTATGCAGTAATCACGGCAATCCATCTGAGGATGAATACTTCTGACTTTGACGATCCCCTGACTTTTTTCTGGAGCCACCGTGAGATTGACGTGACATTTTTAGTGAAATATCTCAACAACTATCTTTCACCAGGAAAGCCATGTGCCGAAAACACATTGGTTTCCAGTTCCCAAAAGTTTCTGCCTGTAGGCTAGTAAAAGTTAAACTTCATTGCGAATGCTGTAGTTT
Organism: Naso brachycentron; assembly: GCA_029874485.1. Lineage (NCBI taxonomy): Eukaryota > Metazoa > Chordata > Actinopteri > Acanthuriformes > Acanthuridae > Naso > Naso brachycentron. The sequence goes on from JAQFJA010000015.1 coordinate 8,898,135, forward strand.
TTCATGCTTATATTGCTTGTTACACCCGAAACACACCTATGATTAAATAACTTGATTAAATTCATTTCCTCTGCACCTCGCGCCACACTTTGAGCCCAGATTTTGCATTGTCTAAATAGCCAAGAGGACTTTGACACACCCTAATTGATCTTGTGATCTTTTTGGATTCACCAGCAACTCCTAGCCCTCCTATTATGCTCAGTCAAATCTGACCGATTCCCAAGTTTTCTCTCTGAAAAGGTGCCGTGAATTTTATCTGTTTGTCATGAGGTTCCATAACTTTGTTCACACATGGCATCTGCACACACAAAATAATTTTTGATCATTTTTATTAATTTTTTTGTGTTTTATTGACCTTGTATACACTTTATGCAATTAGAAATGAATGGGTAAGACTACAAATGGTGTATAAAACAGAGTTCCAGCACATTCCTACACTCTTTTCCCACACCCCATCATACAGGTGTCTTTGGGCAGACACGCAAACACACATACGCACGCATACAGACACACCTTACGCCCCCCTTTTTGGCTTCCATGGAAACTTAGGGAACCTATCTCCAACAGAATTTTTACCCCATGGGAACCACACCTGTTGGAAGTTCACATAAAAAAACCTCACGACTCTCTCAATTCATTCTGTGGCAGCACAATGGATAAGAAATATACTCTAGGCTACGTGAGGCTCTGGACTAGGAGCTGTATGACCTGAGGTGAGTGAGACCTACAGGCCATAAATACCAAATGGAAGTTCAAAATTTGTTATGTTCACAAAAATTTAATTTGATAAAAAGATATAGCACAACATTAGGTAATAAAATATGTATTTTTATGGATTTATAATCATCTAAAAATGGATCTGTCATTTTTGAGTGGGAACATAAGGATAATTAAGCTGAAATTAACAGAACAGGAAGGCTAGAACAGTTACATTTCTGATGAGCGAATCGGCTCTGTTCATCCATCCATGCATTCATCCATCAGCTCTTTCCTTACATGTTGCTCTCCTATTTGTGTAAATAGCAAAGCATTTTTCTTTCTCTCATACAGCCGTCTAGCTCCCCTGGGCACAAAAAAAGTGAATCACGTGATATCTGTCCTATTGCAGGAGGCTTGCCAGCTCAATTCATTCCCCCTGCAAATTCATTTTCTATGCGAATTCAATTTCCATGCAGCTGCCTTGCCGTCGATTTATTATATATATTGTGTATTTGTATCCATCTGTGACCAGTTTATGTGTTCATTGCAGACAGAACCCCCCCCCCCTCCCTTTGATGGGAGATTTTGACAAAGATAAATCGGGCCATCTGTGAGACTATTGAAGTTCAATATACTCTGAGGCTTTCATTTGCTCCGAGGAATTTTAATTGCTGCAAAATAAACAGAGCTCGGTGTTAGATTCTGAATTTAAGGCTTGTTTGTGAGTCGCTGCCGCGGCGACGTCTGGCACACACACGCAGGCATCGGCGCACACACAGCGATCAGTGCAGTGTTTGAGAAGTTGCAAGAATTCTGTTGCTGCAGCATCTAAGTATTGTTTAACAATCCTCTAACGACTTGCTCAACTTCTGTTATATAAAGTCACACACACGCATGACATCACAGTCATACAGACAGACAGGGATTTATTTATAGGACACGCTTACACACAGTCAGTGGGATTTACGTCAGTGTTGTGCTTGTTGCTGGGTATAGATGGGTTTTCACAGCAGACATCTTGAGAACCAGCACGGGTGTGACCAACGATGGCTTCAATCCATTAAGTGTCACAGCAAGCCAGGTCAGCAAGTGAGCATGCACAGTGCCAGAGCGTATCAAACCTTTGACTTGCATCAAACTGTTTGTTCATCAGTTGATGTTATTTTGTAATAAATAAATGTAAAATTGACTTATGGGGGTGCTGCAGCCCCCTCAGCACCCCTACTTTCTGTGTCAATGGATCCCAGTTCCTCCATCAGTATAACTTCACAAGAATGCATATGACCTCTACTTAGGAAACTGAAAATAGAACTTAATAAAAAACAAAAGAAAAGCTGAAGTGAAACTAAATATTCAAATAAATTAATGAATCAAGAATATATAGCTAAAACAACCAAAAACACATTTAAAACATTCAAAAAAGATAAATAAATGAATAAATAAAACAAAAAAAGATTAAAATGTAAGCTAAAAAATAATGTTTCTAAGTCATAATATGAATCTTAAGATAAAAAGAATTCTGTAAGACACTGCAGACAGACAGTGAAAGAGGAATTTAGTGTGTGTGTGTGTGTGTGTCTGTGTGTTTGTGTGTGAACAGCAACTAGCTTACTTCCTGATTTAAAAGCAGTTAAAAAAAAACAGACGAGCTGCAGCAGCTGGTACGCAATAGTGTAATCAAAAATGCGATGACAGGATTCTCAGACAGAACAAGAACTCCAGACATACAGTAATTATACTGAGGATCAGAAGGAGAGAAAGACAGGAGAGAGAGGGAGACAGGAGTACAGTCATGCTGAGTAAGAGGTTCAATCGCTCTGTGAGATGGAGAGAAGAATCATTGGATGAGGTAAGAAGCTGTTGATTGTGTGTGTGTGTGTGTGTGTGTGTGTGTTTCTTTGTTTCTGTGTATGAAGTGAGAAAGTGACGACAACTGCAAGGATGCTTAACAGTAGTGTTTTTAATAAAGTACGCAGACAGTTTGAACAAAGGTTTGTTGCTCACATAGAAACAATGTGCAGTAACAACACAGGACAACAGCACCGCACAGCAGCAACTCAAGAAGGGCATGATGGTGCGCAACGGATCATCAGAGCATCGGGATAAGTGGCAGGAGAGGAATGTTTGAAGAGTGGACTGCTTCTCCTTCTAATATATATGAATGACATCACCACAATTAAAGCATGCACCAAACGTCTGCTGGACAAACTTCAGAGAAACATCAAATGGGCTCTAATGGCGATGAAACCCAGCAAGTCCCATGGCATCTCCAAGGTTTCACATCAACGATGAACCGACACCAACTAGAGAGGCCCATCAAAAGCCTCGGATGGTGGTACAAGGTAGAGCTCAAAGACACGGAGCATTTGGAACAACTCAGGCAGGATACAGTCAGCAAATCATGAAACTGCTATCCCAGGGAAGTTGAAGCTCAGCAGCTTTGAATTTGGACTGCTGCCTCAGCTCATGTGTTCGGCCAATGTAAGGCCAGTGTCTGGTGATGTTGTATTTAATGTTTCATTTCATGGGTCAGAGTCAAATATTTAGATAAGTTAAGACGTGTGTGCAATTTTATTTTTTTCCTAAATAAACACGCCCTTTCTTTCTGCTTGAGCACCTGCCTCCCAAAATGTCTGTGCCCGTCACTGGTTCCAGGTGAGATACTTTTCAAAGCGGGTGGAACTGGTGTCTTACTATTTTGCAGCTCTGTAGAGCAGAGAGTCTGGACCAGGTTGCTCTGAGCAGAACCAAATATTTATGTCTAGCACACATAGATGGATGTTCATTACTGTTTGTCAGACACAGAGTGTTGGGTTACATAAGATTACATATATTTTTATTGTCTGCTTTCACTTTAATCTTTATTGTCTGTTTAACATCTGTATCATTATCAGTGTTATTGATGCTCCCAATTCAATAGAGATGTAGGGTTTCCCTTTATGTTGATGCTGTAACCATTCCTAAACTGTAAAATTCTGTTGACGTGAATGTGTACACATTAGGGTTGGCCGATGTCATGGTTTATATCATCAGATGTTATCATTCAATTGATGCCATGATAGTAAATATCTCAGGAAATGTAGGGAGAGTTTCAAAATGCTTAGGAGGACAATGAAGGTTTTTGCATCAGTATGATAAAAAGCCCCTTGAATTAAAATGATTTCACGAGACAAAAATATCTGCAACAGAATATTTGTATTTTTATCTACGCGCTATTTATGATATAATCTCCTTAGAATTTACTTTCTCTCTTTGCTTCCAGGAGAAAGAGAAGGAGAAGAGAGGAGAGAGGGAACGAGAGAGTAAAGAGAGAGAGAAGAAGATTGCCAACGGCCATGTCTTCATCCCAGTCAGTCTGTCTCCTTCCACAGCCTGCCAGAGCTGCACCAAACTTTTGCACAATAAAGAAACATTCCTCTGCAACAGTAAGACTCATTCACACAACTTTATCTTTTCTCCCTTTCAGTGTCCTTCCTTCTTTCCTTTCCTCCTTCCTTCCTTCCTTCCTTCCTTCCTTCATGATGTTTCTCCATTGTTTTTGTCTCCTCTATGGACACACCCTCCTCTTGTAGTCATGTTCTTTGGTAGTTTAACCGTGATGTATCTGGTTTGATCGAAATCCAAATAAATTTGGAAAGTCACAAAATTCTAAGCATTTGTCCCAGAACAGCTCATGCTGACCTTTCTGTCCTCAAGGTCATTGATTATACACTGATTGTCACAGTGACCTGTGAAAATGGAATCTACAGGGTTTTTTTTTTTTAACTATTTATAACAGGTCAAATCACAAGTCTACCTAAAGAAAATGTGAAGTATTATTATTAATAATTAATATGACTCGTATTACTTTGAGAGTTTGGAAATTCAGTCACCTGATTTACTTCAGCTCCCTTGATGCAGACAGAGGTGTGTGTGTTCGCCTCCTGTTTTTGTAAAGTCAACAGTTCTCGTTTTAGCTGACATTGAGCAGTTGGTTCTTTGTTGCACCACTCTCTTAATATCCTCTCGTTATGAATCTCATCATTGTTAAAAATCCAGCTGATGATGGTGGTGGTGTGAACATACTTCGCAGTGGAGGGGTCTTCTTGTCATGGGTTTCTGTCGTGGGTGTACAAAGTGGACAGGAGTGGGCTTAGCACCTGGGTTGTCATGGTACTAGAAGTTTCAGACTTGATACTGATACTCCCGCAGCAACATTTGCTGTATCAAGGTAGTTTTATGTTGGCGACAGCAGCCAGCTCGGTGTTGTGAACGTCAGCTGTGGTTAATGTGTTCAGTTGAGGGAGGGGCTGTGTGCCTGCCTGTCTACAGCTGTGCTGTGTGAAGTTGTGTGTCAGCTGGAGGAGATGAAGTCTGCACTGTTGGTATTGATACTGTCATAAATGAGTATCTAGTGAAATACTAATTTTCAGCATTGATTAGTGTCTGAGTTTCAGTTTTTTTGACAGCCATACCTAGCACACAAGCTGGGAGGTCTTCAGTGTGAGCGGCTAGAGTGTAGCCACTTACCGCACTGTCTGGAGTCTGATCATGAGGAAGTCCAGTATCTAGTTGCAGCAGAGTGTGGTACTCAGAGTTTTTTGTTTGTTTGTTTTTTCAATTTAATAGAGTAAATTGTGTTGAAGGCTGAGCTGGAATCAACAAACAGTTTTCTAGTAGTTGTTGTTATCTTCAGGGTGCGTAAAACTGATTGTAGGTCAGAGGAAACATTTAGTTATGTAGATGTGTAAAACAGGAAATGACCTTTAGTCAGTGAAACTTGTCCACAAAATGATGAAATCAAGGGTTGTGTGTTCTGTTTAACGTGAGTCTGTGTGTATAACATAGACAGTGTACGACGTAAGGAATTGAGCCACCAATCAGTTTGTCGAGTACTCGAAGCACTTATCGACTCAAATCTTAAATTTTTGTCCTTTTCTAAATGTCTCTTAAAGTATCTGATCAAACCCAGATTATGCATAGGTCAAGTCTCCCTTTATTGAAAGGTATGGCTGGAAAGTGGTCTGGTCACATTAGAAGATCTATATTGTAATGGTTTTTTTGAATCTACCCGGGTCTCAATTTTTTAAGTACCTGCAACTTCACCATCTGTTGGTGGGGATCTTTGGATCCAGCACATCAGCTCCCAAAGATGCAGAAGTGTTAGATAAGGTTCTAAAGAGTGATGGAAAAGTACACATATGTGTATTATTCAGTGATGATTCTTCTATGAGTCTAGGTGATGGCACCCTGTCAGCTCTGAAGGAGACATGCTGAAGGGATCTGAACATGACATTGGATGATGTGGAGGAGGATAGGTTTTGTAAGAATGTTGAAAAATTTTAAAATAGTGTCAAGGGATGCAAGGGTAGGCCTCATCTAATTTAAGATTATACATTGCTTTTACTAGACTCCCTCCAGATTGTTTAGGTTAGGATTAATAACCACATCAAATTGCGGACAAATCTTAGGAAGGTCATTTAAGTTCATGTTTTACGGTCCCACAACAAAGTTAAACAATTCTGGGCCAGGATATATGACGATCTCAGTGAAATCTCAGACACGAATTTCATTTAGATCTAGATCATTTGTTGTAGGCGATCAGTCAGTCCCGATGGGAGGGAATATCCAAACTAGTCTTATGATAGGCAGACAGATTCTTGGCAGTGGATGGAAGACAGAGGGGCAGCGTTTGAAAAAATATCATTTAAACGACTTGGTGAACTGGATCTATGTATTGGAAAGTCGGGCAGGTACGTAACCTTCTCCGACTGCTCCTGAAATAGGTGATACAGTGGCGAGATGCAGATTACCTACCTGTGTTTGTGTGGACGATTACACACCTGTGCAGCTCTTTTTCTCTCTTGATGGTTTGCGTATGTATGTATATGCATGTACAATGTGTATATGTAGGGGTATATGGAGGAATGTGTACTTATACATGTATGTATATTTGTAGAGGTATTTTATTTGTTTGTTTAGTTATTTTCTTCACTTTTTTTCCTCTTTTTTGTCAATTTTGCCTGTACATTTTTTATTTTTTGTAGGGTCGTTATTTTTACTGGTACGGTTGGTATGACTGTAGTTGTTAGGGTTATGTCAACTACATATGAGAGAGCACAACTGTATACTGACCATCAAGGACAAATTGGCCTACGGTGATGACAGTTCAAAGGGTTTCTTGTTCTGGGGGGTTTATATGTAAGTTGTGTATCTCATATTTTGTAAAGTGATACTGTGGCACGTTGTTAAAGTAATAAAAAATTTTAATTATAAATTATGCAAGAACAAATGACTGAGTTATATAAAACAATATAAAATATATATATATATATATATATATACACACACACATTTACAGACAGTTTATGTGACATTGCAGTACCTTGTTTCTAAAAATCTTGTGTTGCTTGCAGACTGTGGAGTCCATGTCCACAAGGGCTGCAGAGAAAACTTGTCAGTGTGCACAAAGAGCAAAACGAAGGTAAGTCTGACACCCACTCAGGCCCATTATTTTTGCTTTGATGTCTTCAAAAGTATCTTTGAATTCATCACTTGACTTACAACTATGGCGTGGAAAATAACATTTTAAACTTAAAAAAACATTCGCAGGTTAAACACTCCAGTGAAACCATTTTTTTGTTTATTTATGTCTATTCACAAAATAGAGAGGGTCAAATTAATATAAATAATCAATGTTTTCTTGCCACAGGAATTACAACAACCTTTGGATATGTGAAGACATCCAGTTTAAAAAAAATCAATCTGGTTTTGTTTTTCAAGAAGTGATTTATTAAAAAGAAAAAGAAAAGAAAAAAAAAAAGAAGTGATTTGTGTTTTGGCAAATAATAATAAAACAAAACAAGTGATGCATACCTGTTTGTATAACTGCTGATCACCACGATTCTTAGAACCCATCAATGAACATGCATATTTTTTGTCAACACCATATGTCTAGTACATAATATGTCCAACATTTCAAATTGAAACTTTTATTTTGATGTCCCTTCTTTGTTTTCAGCAGCACTTGCAGGTGCCAGAAGCTGTTCCTGGGACATCTTTTAACATGAGGAGTAAATGTAAGAACATATACAACTTAGCAAACTCTTTTTAAACATGCAAAGTAACAGTGGGCTTTATGTTTGTACCAACACAAAACTGGTATAAGCTTTTATCTAAGTGCATTTGCAATTTTGTACAGGGCGATATCCTACGTGATTTATTCCTCTTATATGAAAAACTATTTAAGTTTAAGTTTATTTAAGATTTGGGGCTCTATTTTCATGCCACCTTAAGGTTGGTCTGAGGTCTAGTCATATTTGTAATTATGTGCCGTGTAAGTGGCTGTTTTTGCCTCCTGCGCCATGTTGCTATTTTCATGTACCAGGCTGTGCAGAGCTGGGTGGAGCAGCGCAGCAGAGGGTGGGTCGGTAAAGATGCGCTGTCGCAGTGCACATCTGGTGTCATTTTGGTGGTGACTTTGCACTGAGCTTCTTGCCATCCCAAACCAAGTCTAAAGTGCAGTGCAGCTGGCGGAGCGCTATTTTCATGGCTTTCATGGTCAAAACCAGTCCTATCCAAAATCTTACAGGCAGGTATGAGGATGTCCTCTGCGTTTCATTAGGCTACATAAATAATCAAAATGTTAATTATGTTTTTAGTCAATCGTACAGCATATTAAACTGACTCTTGTTTGTTGAATTGGAAGCCACCACAGCAGGAGCTGACATACAAGTACAGTAGGCCTACCTACCTGTCTATTTAATAGGCTGGAGTCAGTATTTTATTATTAATATTCTGTATTCAGTCAGTCATTTCAGTTATTTTTTCAATGTTTAAATCAACTTTTCACTCATTTTCTATACTGTCGTTTCTCTGGTCTCATTCTATCAGTCAACTCAGGAGAGAGCTTTTTGAGGGAAAACACCACACACCACAAGTGCACTATCGTCTCTGTTCACCAAATTACCCAAAAAGATTACCACACCTTCTTGCACTTCCTGCACCCAGAACTTTAGACCTGCGCCTGCGCCTCTGCTTGTGCCCAGATTCATGAAAATGGAGCCTTTTGTTTTAAAATTGTGTCAATCAAAGATTTTTGAAGTGCAGCTTTCTGATTCAAGTGTAAAAAAAATAAGTTGTCCGTTGAATTTATTGTGAATCAGGCCATTGGTGCTCTTCATGACACAGAAGCTGTTAACTACAAATGAATTGCAACTAAATGACTCATAAAGGGAAAACAATTCAAAAGCCTTTTCACCCACTCACCTGGTTTAGTGATCTACCCTTCTCTTATGTGATCGGTTCTCACTCTACAGAAGAAGCCTATCCATGAAGTTTAGTGTAAAGAGCAAACCTCATACTTTTTTTATGTTAATCAGGCACTCCATTTTACTTACAAACCCTCTGCATATGTCCATTCTTTATTTGTTTATCTTTTTGTTTGGATAAGTGATATGCTCTGAATCTACTGATATTATCAATCATAATCGCATGTCAGTGTGTAACACTGTGTATGACCTATAATCAAACAGCTGATCAAGCAGTCAGTGACTCACTGCTAACTTTTTTGAGTGTGGACTGTTTAGGATTGTCAAGTTAGCTGCTTGTGGTTGGTTGGTATCTATAAACAATGTTGGTTCATCCTGTAGTTGCTGCTAATAGTACCAGTTGTCTTTTTTAAATTAAAATGTGGGTCCAAGTTTAATGGTATGTCCATCAGTTCTGTCAGTGTGGGAAACATCGTAGCCAACAAAGTCAGTGTCAGAAAAACCAGACCACCAAACCAGAATTTCGGACCCAAGCTGAAAGTCTCTTCATCTGTTCCATGTTAGTCTTCACTTTTCTTGATGTGTTCAGCTTCAATCGCAGATCTCCGTTACTTGGTCAGTACAAGGTTGTTACTGATTATGGAATATGACCACAGTTACATAAGACATAGGATGAAATTCCCTTTAAACTTCATGTTCACTTTGGTTTGGGGTGACATAAACACAGCTACAGGGGTTTGTATTAAATTTTCTTCTTTTCATGTGTGTAATTAGATGCTGCATGCGAGTTGTTTAAGTCACTGGTAGATCAAAGTGACAAAGAAAAGACTCCTCATATAGCATTTATCTGTATCTATACCGTGATCCATGTCACATACATCTGTGTGCGTTTTGATGTTTATATCTAGCTACGTCTTCAACATCATCTGTATCATCTACATCCTCCTCTTCGTCACGGGAATGCTGGTCCACTGTAACCACCACTGATGACCAGCTCCCCGTTATGTTTCCACGGAGACACCCTAGCACCTTCAACCCAAACAGCAACCTGGCCAAGAGTATCTCCACCAGCAACATAGCCGGGTGAGAAACCTCTTTTACAGGCACACACACACACACACACACACACACAAAAACAAACACCAGTTCCAGTTAGCACACAATAATCTGCTGTGATTTTTGTGTGTATATCGGTTTGAGCAGCAGAGAGGCTCAGTGGTCAGAAAGCCAGTCTGTGAGCACCAGCCTGACCGCACCTCACACATTTATGGTCAACACACTGTAACCACATCAGCAAAATGATGAAAGTTTAACCACCAAACGCTGCCTCTGTGTATTGTCCTGGTATGCCTTCATTTTCTGAGTTGGTGGGAAGCATTCTGTATATTGTATAAGCAAGAAAACTGAAGTTGCTGCTGCACTTTTAGTAGAGGCAACATATTAATTTTTTTTTTTTTAACTTGTAGGTTAGAAGATGTTCCACTGAAAGGCCTGAAGTTTCGGTCGCAGTCTACTGACTCTCTCCATCATGGAAGCAAAGTCAGTGCCTCGACT
>JAQFJA010000015.1:8908736-8920859 GCA_029874485.1 Naso brachycentron
TGTATGTATGTATGTATGTATGTATGTATGTAATGTATGTATGTAATGTATGTATGTATGTATGTAATGTATGTATGTAATGTATGTATGTAATGTATGTATGTATGTAATGTATGTATGTATGTAATGTATGTATGTATGTATGTATGTAATGTATGTATGTAATGTATGTATGTATGTATGTATGTATGTTATGTATGTTATGTATGTATGTATGTAATGTATGTATGTAATGTATGTATGTAATTTATGTATGTAATTTATGTATGTATGTAATGTATGTATGTAATGTATGTATGTAATGTATGTATGTAATGTATGTATGTATGTATGTATGTATGTATGTATGTATGATGGCTGTGTATTTGCTCATCACTGAACCCCAGAACTGGCCCAAATGCAGGTTGCACCCACTCTCAAAGAAAAACCAGAACATGACTGGCTTTTCTCCTGAGCAACATTACTTTAATTTGACATTACCATATTAAAAATTTGACAGCAGGTCAGATAATATTCGTGGAGTGATTAAGCAGACGCTGAGTTAAAATGCATATTTTTGGGCTTATGAAAGATTCAGTTCAGCTCCTCTGCCGCATGTTCTGCTAATTAACCTTACATAACATTCCTATGATTATGACTTTACTGCTGTTTGACTTTACTGACCTTCCTGCTTTACTGATCGGCCCATTTGTCTTTTATCCCTTTTAATTGTGAGGCACTTTGTAACCTAATTCGGGAATCAGTGTATAAGTAAGGTCATTATTTATCTTTATTACACTGTTAAGCATGCAGGGTGCCATCTATTATGTCACTTTTGAAGCCATCATGCTTACTACTAACTGAGCAGAAATTATGCAAATGAATGCAAATTGTGTTCTCTGTAGATGCTGTCACATATACAATGCTTTACAGCATTCACAAGGCAAGAAAACAGCTATTCTTTGTGATGTCAGGTGAAGAAAACAGAGATTCAGACAGGCAGAGCGGAGACACTGACACTTAGACAGATTCACACAAAGAGAAAGACAAACATCAGTGCATAACAACAGAGGGAGGAGGACGAGTATGAAAATGTTAAGAATGAGGGCACAACAGAAAAAAAAAAGACTGATGAAGAGCAGAGACAGGAGGAGGAGAGTGACAGAGATGCGCCGTATCCCATTTATCATGTGATGTTTAAATGGCTGAGGGTGGAACACAGATCAATCAGACTCAAAAGTCAGGAGTGGGCAGACACGTATAAGACGGGTATTTGCAGATTCTGATGTAGTCTGAAAAGTTTGTCTTCATGTGAGGCTTTAAAATAAATTAAAGCATCTTAAATGTTGGGAGGTCTGTTTGCACTGCTCTGTAATAGTGGAAGTTAGCATGTTAGCTGGCTAACCAAATTAGTAAATAAGTCAAGACACACAGTGAAGATTTATATATTTTTCTTATTTAGATTATACTGAAGATGTAATTATGAATTTTTGGTATTAACTGACAATGTTAGCTCTTGAGGTAATACCTAATATCTACATCCTCAAATTTTGTAATCTGTCTCTTAAATTGTAATACAGTAGGTCGACAGCTGAGTGCCAACATTGTTTCAGGAATTATTCAACATTTTCTCATTCTTTTAAATGAGAACAGATGCAGAACATTCCAAGTGCTAGTTATCTTACATAACCAGCCATCTTAATGTTAACTTATGTATAAAGATAAGGCAAAGAGGCTGGTTGCACCAACAAAGCTTAACTTTTATAGTAAACCACATTAAATCAAGGTTTTAAGTTTAAATTCTGTTTCACCAAACTTTGAAATTATTTTAAATTTAAGAAAGATTAAATTTAAACCTCCCTGTAAACCTCAGTTTAGTTTTTACTGTAAACCAAGATTACATTTAATTCTGTGGCACCAAAAGTTTAAACTCCAATTTAAACAGTAATCTAAGGTTGACTTTAAACTTTTCATTAAGGGGGTTTAACTTTTACAGTAGCTACATTTTTTAAATGAACTGAACAAAATAATTATGTTCCTTGATGAAAATTGTGAGACAGACTCAAACCACTTGAGTTTTATGATGATGAATTTTTCTCAAGCTTTACTAAACCCAGATTAATTTTAATGGTGCAACAGAGCTTGATTTTAAATCTTTAAAGCTTTAAAAAATTAACATCATAGAATCTTGTTTGCTTAGGTTGTACAAAAATAGACTGTGAAGACAGCAGTTCAGTTGTTTAGGTGGGTTATTCCCTCGAGCAAGAAGTCTTTGTACTCAGCTAAGCTAAACAGAGACTGGCAGTGCAAGTGTTACAAAACACATAATTTGCATTTTCTTTCTTTATTTGCTACGACATTACAAATTGGCTTGACAGTTTGATGGGAAACAGGGCGTATGACTCAGCAGGTATCAAAAAAAGCTAACAGTCAATGGGAATCTATGCTAATGTTCGCAAACTGGGATTACACAGCCTAGCTTGCTAGCCTTCACTTTCCGAGTAAAAGCTAGTTAGCCTAGCTTGCTAACTTTTGATTTCCCAGTGGTGGAAGTTTGGTCAATGGACCAGACAAAACAAAATAGAACTTAAAATTCATACCGATACTATTATCATTTACAATTCAGTGCTCTCCATTTGTATTTTCAGCAGGAAACAGAATCATTTTGCTGGCTTTGTTGTTGAATTTTGTTTTGTCGACGTACTTAGCATGCATTCAGCTCCTTGCACCATGAACACGGTTTTGTTGTCAAAGTCATATTCTCTGTGAAAACTGCAGATAACCCCAGTCCCTGTTGGTCAGCCCCAGTTCCTGTTTCTCCACATCTCTTGTCTCTTTAATTCTGTTTTTCAGGTCTGCTTTTACATCCTCTCTCCTTTTCTCACTCTGACCCTCATCGTGTCTTTCCTTTGCTCATCTTTGCTTTATCTTCCTCTATCTGTCAGCCTTTTATCATTGTCTCCGTGTACATCTGTCTCATCTCTGTCTCTGCTTTACAGCTTATCAGCTGCTTACCGTCAGCTCTGTCAGCCTCCTTGCTTTTTTTTTTCCCTCTTCCGGGCATCTGTAACTTTAACCTTACAAACACCACATGACAGTCATATTATGAAGTTAAAACTGGAGTCATATGACGACGAGGGCGAGCATCTTTTAAAGAGGGCTTAACATTAAAGTCTGTTTTCATCAGACTCACTGTCCGTTTGCATGAGAGGGGCTTCATTAATCTCTTCCGTGACAGAAGGGGAAATGGGAATCATCACTTTGTTCCACGCTGTATTTAAAGCCTGACACATAAACTCTTACATTAGGTACGGACACATAAACATACACAGGTGCGTGTACGTACACACACGGTTTGGTTGAGTGGAGAGCAGCTGTTGTTTCATAAGCCAGGTCCTGCCAGGTCAGAGCGCCGGTGTATAACATTTTTCCGCACCCTGTTTTTCCTCCTCATCACCTCACGACTGCTCTCTTTTCTTTGTGCTGTTCATCCAATCACTGCGTCTTCACTTGTATTTGTCTCTGTCTCCCATCTCCCCAGGCGTCTATTCATATTTTCTCATGTTTTCTTTTTTTCCACTCTTTTCTCATTTCTTTGATCTGATCTGATTTTTTTTTTCCCTTCTTTCTATTTTCTGCTTACGTCCCTTTTATGATCCCTGTCATGGTTCCTTGATCATCTCAGCTTCATAGTATATTTTTATATATGGACTTCTTTTTTTGCTTTAAGGGGGCCATTATAAACTTACATTAACTTCCCTGGTGAGTTACTGTACCAATTTTATCGCTCATTTCTATCTGCACTGGTGAGGATACAGCTTGTCCTCTGATTTTTCTTTGTTTAATCTAATCTTTAATGCCTTTAGCATGAAACAGACTGACCACGTGAATCCGGATCGATCATGAGGCAACTTTGACGTGTCGCCTCTTTCTTTGATTTCTGCAACTCTTTCATCTCAGACACAAATTGCTTCTGTCTTCTCCGACATCATCAGACAGCCCTGAGACTTTTAGAAAAAGTCTGAAGTAAAGGATAGAGAAAAGTGACTGTCTTAAAATACATCAGGCCAGCAATACGTCACCCAGAGTGGGCTCTCATCGCCTCTGCATTGTCTGCATAGACAGTAACAGTGCAAACAGTCAAAACAAGCCAATTTCACTTAAATCCGCCATGCCGTGGAGTTGTTGTGTAGTCTAGTTGTTTGCACTAACAACAAAGCAAAAATCTATGATTTCATCCCCAGTCTGAAGAAGAAAATAACTTTTATGAATCCCCTTGGGACACAAAGAAGAAATGGCTTGCACACTGCAGGGGCTCCAATAGAGCAGAATTATTTGATACACCAAAGTGACGTTTTTGATCATCAGACTGCTCTGATGAAGAGCAAGGGTGTGCTCTTCATCAGGGCATGATTGTTCTCGCTCCTGTGTGAGGTCTTGCACCAGCTTGACTTTAAAATTGATCACACTCATGATGGAGTGGACGTGTGTGAGCTAGACATGGCGTCGTTGGATGATTTTTCAACTATTTTACCTCTGATGGTGTTTTATTTGTGTCGTATTGGACAGCAATTACTTCAAAGTCAGTGATGAGTTTGGTTTGTTTTTCCCCCTACAGGGGGCAGGACCGTGTCTGAAAGCCAAAGTCCCCAGATGTGCAGGTCTGATGTGTTGTCACTGGTCTTCAGCCTGCTTTCTGCTATTCCTCTTTTACGACGTATGTGATCCTGAACGTGACACCGGAAAGCAAACTCAAGATCAAACGTCTTTACTTTCAATGGGAAAGAAGTCAGTCACCTATTTTGAGGGGTTGAACAGCGTTTAAAAGAAAGAAAAAATGGCCTTAAAACGGAACTAGAGGACAAAAATTTCTCAAGTTAGATGCTAATTTCCTCAAAAGTTAATCAATAAGTCGTGTCCGCACAGCATTGTTTACTTGAGCAACAAGTTGACCTCTCACTCACCAGTCTCAGCTGCTTTTAATAAGAGTCCACTTTAAGACCTGAATCTGAAATGCTTGAGCTGTCTTCACTTAATTTAAATGTCTTCTCTTGTCCTCCTGTCTGTGTTTTGTCTCTCGCCGCTCTTTTAGCTCATCTTCTTTATGCTTTCTTGTGTATCCTTACTCGCTCCCCGCCCCATCCCTCTTCTATTTCGGTTGTCTTCAGGGATGACAGAATATTAAAAAACCCCAGTCCCTCAGAGGGATCCTGTGGTGTTTTTAAATGTTGGTTTCTTTCATCACTCTTCGCCGGTGACTTGTCACCTCGTGGGAGGTAGCTCCTGTACAGACACTACATTTTGCTGAGAAACGTTTTAAAATCCCAGGTGCAGTAAGCATCTTAAAAGTCTGGAGGACAAGCACCTCCAACCACACAGACATCAGCATGCTAATTGCAGATTTCTTACTTTTAAACTTTTACGTGTTAACTTATTTTTATGGAGCATGTTGTCCTGTGGAAAATCATTGTGTCATTTTTGTTACCAGACCTCAGTGACAGTGACTTGATGACTACACTTTGGCCTATTATAGACGATACTGAAGAATGTAAATGTAGAACAATGCACTTGGTTTTTGACTGTAATTCTCTGTTTCCCAGTTGTCAGAGGCCAGAGACAAGACAGTCGAAAGTGTGAATCGAGGCCTCAGTTATAAAGAGCTACAAGGCAAAGACCCGTCAACTGAAGAACTGTTTAAGAAGATTGAGCAGGTGTGTGCAGCATATATCCATCTCCATACAGGGTGTCCATATTTCCTTATTTTGTTCTTTCTTTTGTGAGAGATGTAACGATATGAAAACTGAGCATCACAATTATAGTGACCAAAATTATTACTGTTATCAGTATTATTGCATGTTTTGATATTACTTTCTCAGGTTACAAAAACACTCAAAATCTGCACAAATTAAGCACAGATGATTTAATTTGGAATGCAAAAGTTAAGCTACCTTGTTCAACATTCTTATACATAGCTCCGGTTGTCAAATTGGCTTGTAGGACATTGAGAAACATTATTCATTGCAATTCAAGTGCAAAGAGGAGACTTGATGAGCCTTAGACAAATGAATAATACTTTCATTGTAATTATGCTGGAAAACCAATACAGATGAGGAAGTGGACTGGTCCAACTGGGTTCTCTATCAAGAATATTCAATACAAACATGGCCTGCAAGGAATTCACATGAGCATTTACAAGCCGGTGGACTCCACTAGCGAGTTAAGCAGACAAACCATGGCAGTTTCCCCAATTACAAAGTTCCCACTGCAAGCTTACTCACTCTAAAGTTGCAGGTTGTAGTCACGTAGATGGCTGAGCAGATTTGGCGTGTTGCCACCTTTAGCCTCAACTTTCTTCCTGCACTTTCTGCAGACAGGGTATCCATCTTTAATTATCTTCCCCTCAACACTCTCATAAACCCCAAAATATGACCACACTTCCGACTTCTTCCTCTTGGATGGCTGAAAAATATCCTAAGCGGCGCTATCACTG
Source organism: Naso brachycentron (assembly GCA_029874485.1). Lineage (NCBI taxonomy): Eukaryota > Metazoa > Chordata > Actinopteri > Acanthuriformes > Acanthuridae > Naso > Naso brachycentron. The sequence goes on from JAQFJA010000015.1 coordinate 8,915,206, forward strand.
CCTTCCGCCATGTTTTCACTGTTGCACATAACAAACCCACGTTGCTGCTGCGCATGCGCGCCTGTGTTTGGGACACCGTTGCCAATTTGAGTTGATGCTTGACAGTTTTTACCGGAGCTCGACACCACGGTAATCAACTGCAATTTTAATGATAATTTAAAATTTATACAGTGACACTTGCCGTCTGAAAATTTACTATGATTAATCATGAAATAAGTAAATGACACATCCCTGGCACAACGTTACAGGAGCAAAAAAGACGGCAATTTGTGGTTAGATCCGTGAAGTATATGATAATCTTTTTGTCTCCATGCATGTAGCTGGAGGTGAATCTCACAGAGAGAGAGAGGCAGGTGCGGGAAAAGGAACAACTTGTGGACGAGCTGACCCGGCTGTCAAAGCCGCTCAGCGAGCAGGTTGAGACCGGCCAGCAGGACAGACTCACTCTGGCAAAGAAGGTAGACAGCAAGATGCATTCGCGCACACACAAAGATTCTTTCTGTATAATTCACCAGGGACTTTTTCCCCTTTTTCTCATTTGCTCTTCTTCCTCTTTCTGTGTCAAAAATAGCCTCAAGAACAAGGTTCATTACCATACAGAGTGCTACACATCTCCATTTGTATCTCACGTGTATCTGTGTCCAAATGCATGTTGAACCACTGTGAAATTCACGTAAATGTCTCCACGTGTGTTGTCTGTCTCCAGTTAAATGAGCTCCGAACTCAAGTAATCAACACCAACCACCGTCTGATGGCCGTTTCTGCGGAACTTTCCGTGCAGCAAGCTGTTGCTTTGTCCCTCCAACAAGAGATCAAAGAGAAACAACACCAGGTCAGATTCGAGTTCGCACACTCTTCCCCTCCGAAGCCTCCCATTGTCTTTTCCATTAGCTCGCATCCCTGTCACTCCCCACTGACCCCGATCGAAGAGAGGAAAATCGTCTCAACAACAATTCCTCACTGTGTCCCATCACTTACCTCAAGCCCATTTATTTTGCTTATTTGAAAAGTAAAACAAATCACAAAGTAAACAGAGGGAGACAAAATAATATTCAATAATAATAATTTTCATAAGTGAACAGCAGAAAAGACACCATGGGGTTGATCAGAAATAAAACGATGTCAATGGAGAGAGAAATCATGCAGAACAAACAAACGAGTCAGTGCTGACACAGTGGATGAAAGCATCAGGGAATCAGGATTAATATTTAGCGATGGTGCATTCAAAGTCACCACTGACTTACTTTTTTAAAGTTTTCAAAAGTTTAAAAGCTTTCTTTGCGTCACACAATCTTCGGCAGTTGAGTCTTGGAGTTTTAATGGAAAACGTGTTTTTCTGAACACTTTAAGGACTTTTCATTCATGTTGGTGTTAAGTGCTGAGGGATCCTAAGATCTGGATCACCTTTGCCGATCAGGAGCAACTGGCTGCACCTGTGATGTTCCTCCTCAGCTGAAGACAATCAGCCTGACAGAGAGGAGGTTTTATAGGGAGGTTCCTGTTTTCCTGCTCAGTTGGTTGTGTGTCTCCAGAGGGCCAATGCCATCAGTTGACTCCCTGTGTTTTGTGTGACTGTGTGCTTGAGTTGAATGTGTGTTGGGAGTTTTTCTTTATTTTAAACTGTGGAGGAATTCCTCTTTCAGCCAGCCACCATCCCATGTCATAGTATAACTCCCCAGTAATTTTCAAGTTGAATTTCTTTTTGTTTTGGGGCCCATTCTGCTATTATTTTGATAAAATTAGAGGGTAAATGAGGGGAGTTATGTTCCCACAACCACCTCTCCGAAACCCAAAGGGAGCATTTTGCCTCAGATGTGCTGTGTTAATTATTCTTTTCCCAACCACTGACCCTGTCTTCCAGGTTTTGTTTTTTCAGGAAAGTGCAAAATTTGGCACAAAAGTCAACATAAGATTGAAAATGAAACTTTCAGTTACAAGAATTAGAATTCAGTCAGTTGTTGGTGAACTGTAACTGAAAGTAGATCCCGCAGCTCATTAACAACTTATGTGTCGATTCCACTAAGAAAGGTTCATTGTTAAAGGGCAACTGCCAGTTTTCAACTTTATCTCTATCTAAATAATTATGAATATTATGTGAAACCAAACAATTTTTTTTTAATGTTCTCTGTGTCTCTGCAACACATCTTCAAAATCTCTTGTTTTTCCTGGAACCACTGGCATCACTGGTTCCAGGTTTTGAGAGGATTTTCTGGCTCTGGCAGACCAAAATATTAAATAAATGTTCCGATGCGATGGATAACAACCTTGAGGATCTGGCAAGTAATGTTTTTTTTTCATCATGCGATGCATCCTGGTACATGTAGGCACTACAAGAACTCAGCTCTCTCGGTCAACATAGTAAAAACTGAGGAATTTTATTGCTTCAATTAACTACAATTACCATCAGTGTTGATTGGACATCCACATGAAAAGTGGTGGATTTTCCCTTTTAACATTTAAGCCTCATTTAACCTGTAAGCTCAAGCTGAAATTAACCTGCTCTGATCCTTATTCAGAAGATTGAGGCTTGCAGATGAGTGAAATATTCCTCTGTTGTAGTTTCTATTAAAACCTTAATTTTTAATACATATTTGTTACTTTTCAGTTCTGTGTCTACCTGTAAACAACACAACTGTTCAAGCTTTGAAGCAGCATCCACCTGATGAGTGCAAGCCCATTATTCACCCTCCTGTTTCCTGTAGGATTATTATTATTTTTGGTTAACATTTTCCTTTGGAGCTGTAGCATGAAAATAATTAACCACCATGGATTCTGTGAGTCCTCAGGGGGGGCAAGAGCTATCAGCCGAACCATCATTTAAGCAAGAATTTTTAAAATTCTGACTCAGGTTTGAACAGAGAGCCTTATTCTGTCTTGATAAAAAATTAAAGCACTAAAAATGAGAGAATTTCCCACATGCGTTGTAAATGTTTCAGGAGATGTGTGTTAATAACCTGAAGAACCCCTGCAGCTGATGTATGCCTGCAGCGCGCCGCAGACTCAACCAGAGATAGAAAATGCAGAGGCATAACTTTGCCCGAATTCTGACACTAATACGACCATCTGTTTGCGGGCGCAGTTAGAATCGAATTGAGCCAGGAGATTGAAGAGTGGATGGAGTGATAGGAATACAAAGTGATTGTTTCTCGCGCTGCCCCTGTGTGTTTCCAGATGGACAGGTGCCAGCAGCAGCTGGAGCAGGGCCTGCCACCCTGCCCCGAGATAGAGGAGGAGTGGAGGAGGATGCTCCGGGACAAGAAGAGGAGACAGAGGGACAAAGAGGAGAGGGAGAGGGTAAGGAAACACACAAGCAAACCAAAAAGATCACTCATCGGGAATTGATTAAAGCACTGAGGGGCATGAAAAAGAAGATAGGTGACAAAGAAAAAAAGAGGTGGAGCAGAGACGAGACGCAGGGCAGGAATCGATTAAGATTCTGAAGGACGAAAAGGATGCTGTGTACCTGACTACGCACAGACTCAGACAGAGATGTGAGCAGAAACTCTTCACACACAGAGAGACCAGACAGCGACTAGAATAGTTGTCATCACACAGACAAACATAGGACAAGAAGGGCAGACTGGGGCAGGCAAACAGAAGTGAGGCTGTCTGAGGCACAAACACAAAAAGCTGGACCAGAAGGAGTGAACAGCAGGCTATACAAATGTGCTATTGTAGGTCCGACTTCATTATGTGGTCTCTGTCACGTCATAGGCTGGTGAAGCTCAGTGTGGTGACTCCAACTGTTGCTATCTTGGCAGTACCTGTCAGCTAATCCAAAAATGGGCAAAGAGGTAGAGCGTGGGCGGAGCACAGAGTTCTCGGATGTTCTCTCAGTACAATTGTAACTGCACAGCAAGCTGCGTTCTTTGTCCCGTATGTGAATGAGAGATACTTTGCTGAGAGGAGAGGAATTTTCTGCACAATTAGGTCCATGCAAGCTGCCAAGGGGAGGTGACATTGATACGAGGTTTTCAGGATACATATGTCAGACTCATTACACACGATGAGTTCAAATGTTGATTTTGATGTGAGTGTCATGTTATAGTGATGTTTCCTGTTATATTTCATTTTTCATGTACTGCTAGAACTGCACTTCATGAGGGCTTGTCTGATGTTTGTACAGTTCTCTCTCCACCCTTCTAAAATATAAAATATAGGTTGAGTAGCCTTTAGTGTTGTTTTTTTGTTTTGTTTGTTTGATGTCTTGTTTGCACACTGTGGACCCGTTCTGATGTATACTACATAGGGCTGGATACTGGAAAGAACTTCACGATACAATACGCGTCACAATACAATTATATCCTGATACGTTGCGATACGATTCATATTGCGACATTCAGAGTAGTTCACTGAAAATGTAAAAACATACAAGTAACTGCGTACAATCTGGATAGTCTTCATACATCACATCTCATTGTATTGATAATTTAACTGACAAATTACATAACAATACAATACAGGTATCACAATTTACTGCTGCCCTAATATTATACATACCTTCACTGTATGCCCCATCTGTTCAGTATAGATCTATGTATGCACATGGAGAACTACAAAGGGTCTGCTGAACTACAACTACCAGTGGTGCATTAATAATCCTACACAGTTGTAACTCATACTGCTGATTGTACTGATTGCATTGACGTTTTTGTTTACATATGAAAGTATTTTTTGTGAAGATTGTATTGCCCTGATGAAGGTCTTGCGACCGAAAGCTTGGCTTTTTATTTATTAAGTAATACTTGTATGGATCAAAGCGTGCAGAAAATTCCTCTCCTCTTAGCAAACTTTATTTTCGGCTTTCTGGCACCTCAGCACATCCTCTGGTCATGAGTGCAGTGAACTCTTTCAGAGTAATGCGAAACACTTTAAAAGGCACCAACGCTACAAACACAGCAGAGACATGAAGATCAGTGAGTCATACTAGCTGACAGCTAGCGGCTAGCTGGGGCTAATGGGGAAAATAGATTTAAACCGCGTTTTTCAGGCTGTGAACATGTTTATTTCGGCTGTAAAGTTGGGCACATTAAACATGGATCTGCGGATCCTCATGGTGCCGGTCTCAAACAGCCTTTCAAGGATCTGCAGTGTTTGGCACTTCCGTGTTGGCTTCATTTTTTTTTCAGCCCTGGAGGTTGCAGCTCGATTTGGATCAGCTGCATCTGAAACCAGTCCAGCTGTCTGCAGCCTGTCTGTTACACTGATCTGTATTTTCTCGCCCAGTTTATTCCTGCTTACAGCCGCTGGCCCAAAGACACCGCAGAGAGTCTGCATGCATAATGCCATCCAAAAAATAGGGGGGGAAACCTGCAGGAAATGAAATGTTTGTCAGAGTCTATGAAGACTTTCATCCTCTTTACCACTTTTGGAGTCAGTGTTAATTGTGTGTTTTAAGCTGTTTTGTAAATGTAAATGTGAACCTGTTAAGAGAAATACATGTTTTCCTGTTTGTACAGTTTCTACTATTTTTGGCATTCAAAGCCATTATTCCTTGTTTTGTCTGCGCGCCTTAGATCACATGCCAGCGGATAAACTGTTCATATGCATGAGAAAATCGCCATCGCTTTGAAGTCTCTGTGAGATTTAGGCACAGTTCATTTGCATGCAGTTGTGGGGTGAAAGTCAAAGGGAGGACTCCAGTGTCATGTGGA
>JAQFJA010000015.1:8989728-8999815 GCA_029874485.1 Naso brachycentron
AAGAAAACCCTCAAAATTCACAAAAATTCACCCTCAAATATGTTCCAAAACACTGTTGTTGGTTCTCCGACCACACGGACAACCTCTGAACAGCAAACACCACACAAGTTTAAGGGAGGAGGGGCAGAAAAGGAAAGAGAAGAAAATTAGCGAGAGTTAACAGTAGGTGACAAGCGACAGAAAGCGTGAGGAGTTGCGATCGTGACTATAAACCGTGCGTTCACTACCACGTGCTGCTGATCTTAACCGAACCCCAGCATGTTGCACTGATAAGCTCGACATATTGCAATGCAAGAATGTGATTGACAGCTGATAAGCTCTGTGTTTGCCGGCTTTTCCACGCCAACACAAAAGCAAATCAGATGATTGTAGGTTTTACAGCTAGCCCTCGGTGGCGGCAGCGGCGGCGTGCGGAGTGAACACCGCGATGAGTCGAGCGAGACAGAAGATGACAGACAGAGGCAGAGAATTATGAAGCCACACCCACACCAATGACCGTGCCCCATGTATTGTGTACAGAACTGTTTAAGAAAAAAATAATAAATGTCTGAATCTACTTAGCTTTGTCTTTTACGTGAAGGAAGAAAATGATGGCGGAATAAAACGGTGCACCGGTAACATTGACTGATAACAGCTGTTATTTTGCTTCAACCTGGAAACCAAGACAACCGTGAACACTTCTAACTATAGGGGATGAATTAATATAACTATAATAATAATTGTAATAATTCATACCCGTTTTTCTTGCTTTTAATCAGTAGTTATGGCTCAGATTCTATAAGGCCAACATATACCAATTACTGCCTGAATATTTTGTACTCTTACTGCGCAGAATAAAATGTTATTGGTGCATCTCTGAAGGTATATAAATGATCATCTACTTGCTATTATGTCGCCCACAGATCATTCACACGATGAAGGCTCAGTCCATCTCCAAGTGGTGTTTGAAATGTTTTGGATCGGGTCTTCGTCGTGGTGAATGCTCCTAAAACCAAGCTTTGCTGTAAAAGACCAAGAGTTGAACAGAAGTTGTCTTCACTGGAATGAAGATGATCTGATTATGTGTCTATGATATGAAACAGATGTTACAGATTGCATATCTGGATCCTGGGCGGAAATGTTGCTGTATGTTAAATGTTGGTTCTGATGTGCGTGTGCTTGGATCTGATGTGTCTGTGTGCGTGTGTGTGTGTGTGTGTGTACTGACGTTTTCTTCCTCTAAACGATTGTGTAGTATTACTTTATGCAAACATACTTGTTGATGGGAGGGGGGGGGGTAGAGAACACTCTTCCTTTTACTTTGCCAGGCTTTTATTCCGAAAGGAGACGCAACCGTGTGACAAACAGGTATTGATAAAGTTATGTGTGGTCTTCCCTCTGGCAATGTCAAAGTAACTAAGAGGCAGAAATAAATTTTTGGCAGCAATGCACCAGAGATGCTTTGGCAGTTTGTGCTGCACAGCTACAGATCAGCAGAATGTTGCCCCTGGCGTCACTGCCTTAACTCATAAAAAGCAGGAAAACTTCAACAGAAAAGGTGCAGCTGTGCCCCCTGATGGCACTTTTGCACTCTTGTCTGGATCTATTGCCCAGGTTTAAGTGGGATCTTGCTGATAATGCCTTTTGGAGTTAATTATCTTACCAATCAGAGCATCTCTGTTTGCAAGTATGCAGAGTCACATGGCTGAGTTGTCCCTTTCAGAGTGAAGAGATTTTTTTTGTCGCAGAGCTATGAGGCTATTTGAAAGGAGCTAGGAGCTGGTGACGTCACAGGAAACTTAAAAGCCACAATCAAAATATTTTAGACAGAAATGTTCAGGCTGTACGGTAAACGCTATGTTGGTTCCACTTCATGAATAAGTGATTAATAGTTTTAGTCATTTTAAAAGCAAAACTGTCAAACATTTGCTGATTTCAGCGTCTTAATTGTCACGATCTGCTGCTTTTCTTTGTAATACATGATAATAAATGGGAGGTCTTTGAGTTTTGGGCAGAGGAGGCCATTTTGTAAATTGTGATGAGCATCCTTCACAGCTTATTCTGAACAATTACGTGATAAATCATTAAAAAAAAATTGGTAATTGATTCTAAAAGTAATAATTAGTTGCATCCTGACTCCCAACTAAGGTTTGGCTAAATGAAACCATAGCTATTAATGAACGTTATTTTTTGCCATTTGATTTTGGTGGCATCTCTCTGGTTCTTTGGTCCGGATTGACTGAAATATCGCATCAACCTTTTGATAAATTGACAAATTTTTGTGCATCCATGCACAAAAGAGATTAGGTCCCATTGAAATACCACTGAACCTGAGCTTTTCATCTAGCGCCATCATCAGGTCTAAATTTTAATGCCTCTAATAGTTGTTTTGTGTCAAAATACATTAGCTTTGCTGTGTTTTGTTTTTAGTGCTAATTTGCTAATGTTAGCATGCTAACACGCCAAACTAAGAGGGCGAACATAGTAAATATTACACTTGCAAAACATCAGCATGTTAGCATTAGCATTGTGAGTATGTTAGCATGCTGACATTAGCTTGCAGCTCAAAGTACAGCCTGACAGCGTTGCTAGCTTGGTTGCACGCTGCTACCACAACCTGTGATGTCACTGACTCCCATCTCCCACTTCGCCTCAGACCAGTCTGATTAAACACAGACAAGCTGGAAAACAAGACAGCTGAAACAGTGTCGCACTATATTCTTTTTTTTTTCCCCCTTCTGTTGTTGCACCTGTCACTACTGTTAACCGTCAAATCACTTGTTTTCCAATTGTTCTGGTGTAACGACACAGTTGTCCTTTTCATTCTCCCATTACAGGGTGCATTTTAGTGAAACTTTGATTTTACTATTTTGATACTGTCTTGGTTCTTACCTCAGAGAAATATTATTTTGTATGACAAAGGAGAAAAAAATGCCAGAAATATTGCAGTAAATATCCTTATTTACGAACGATGCGGCCATACTGCCTTCCTTCTCACTTGTACATACAAATAGTTTGACTGAAAGCAGCGATGGCAGGTTCAGGAGACGACCACAATAAATGATATTGTTATTATTTTTGTCAGAACGACTGTTTTTGTACCAACAGAAGAATATCCAAAACGGCTTGACTGAATTGGCAGTGTTACTGTCTGTTTTGACTGTCAAGCTTCTCGTTTCTGTGAGTGTGTGTGTGTGTGTGTGAGTGCATGTGTGACTGCCTTGTGTAATGGATGAAAAGGTGTTTGTGAATACTTTTTTTTTCTTTATGTTGTTGTTGTTTTACTCGTATGTATATGTTGGTTGTCCCAAATTCTCTCCCGACACAACTGATATTTTGACTAACATAACTTGCTATATTGTCAACAATACATTGATTAAAGATGCCACCTTGTCAGTTTGAAAAAGTTGCTTTATTTTGCCTAGTTTTGTATGTGATGTATTTAAAAATGTTTCACCTGTTTAAGAATTTGTCTGTCGAGTTTAAATACATTCTATGTCATCAGCTATGAATATTTAGGCAGTTTGGGAGACCAGTTTTTGAACATAGACCAGCCGAATTATTAAAGGTAGAGTCAGCAGTATTTATTTGTTGCAGCTCATAGGCACAACATTCAAATTTGGCCCCTCCTCCCGAGCTTAATGCCACCAGAAGTACCGCAGTGTGTACTTATACTGCTTGTACCTACGCAGCAAGCTATGTAAGAATATTACATGTGTTTTAACGATAAAGTCGATAATTTAGCAAGCTAGCACCAGCTAACTACCAGTGTTTGACTCACCTGTCTAACAGAGAGCAAGCCAACTTTCATCCCCAGCCTCTCCTTCAGAGCTTGAAAGCGGCTGAAAGCCAAACCGAGATTCCCTCTCGTTCTGGAACGAGCTTTATCCGCTTGCTGTCTCACTTTATAAGGCTGTGTTTTGTTTTCTTCACCGCTACGTCTGCATCTGTAATTTTCTCTGGTCTAAGAGGCGTCCAGTTGCAATGTTGTATCCACTCTCAACCTCACGTGTGCGCTCTCATTTGCTGAGAGAAACGCCTACTTCCGGCCGAAAAGTCTCCTAACTTGAAGCTAAACTTCAAAATACAGCCAGAGAGTGGAGCTCTGCAGACAGTCACCACCACACGTATGAAGGCCCAGAAGTGATGATTGAGCAGCATTGTTTTCTATTAATCTATTTTATTTTTTAGAGATATGCAAGGTAAAATCAAAATGTTGATACTGTTACTTTATTAGACTATTAGTTCCCCAGCAAGTTTCCTTGAAAGAATCATGTAATTTGGTAAAGAAATATCAGAATATCCTTGACACACCTGCTCCATTAGAGAGGAATCCCTAATATTATTTGAAGTAGCAAAGCATTTTGTTTTGGTCACCTGCCAAGGTCGTCATTTCCCTTTTCACCCCCTTTTAGGATTCTAGCAGTCATAACTTCAGGGGAAAACACAGGAAACAATAGATTGCTGATGTCAAGGAGGAAGGAAGTCACGAGCTGCTTCATCAAATATTTTTTGCATTGCAAACTAGTGATGGATCACAGTTACTTCTCATCTGCATTGATGGTTGTTTCCGTGTGGACTTTTGCGAGTGTATTGTTGGAGCGACCCCTAGCAGCAGAAATTACATTCTGTACCTTTAAAACCCACGTAAGTAGGCTATCATGCTTATATATCTGTTATTTAAAACTTAATTTTTCACATATGTTAAACAGTAAAGAGTCAAGAATGTTGCAAATTGTATTCTTTTAATGTATAAAGCTGCTTCAAGACAGATTTTTAGACAGAATTGTGAAAGTTAATACTTGAGTTTCAGGGGTAGTGGAAAAAAATTGATGAATCTAGATTCTCATTTTCTACAAATTAGAATCGATTCAAAAATCGAAAAAAGTCATTTTTAATATTTTTTTAATAGGCCGGCAAATAAATATATGATAGAATTGATGAATATCTTAGACAATTATCAGTCGATTGACTTGATAGAACTTGAACTTATTGAATTTACTGAGTTGTTAAAATTTTTTTGTCCCAAACTTTTAGCATAAATAAATTGTCTCTGCGTGTTTACATTTTAACAGTTTACATTTTAATATATAAAACTCCATAATTATTTTCACTTTTTGTTCTACTTTCTTGCCATAATTTGCCACTGTCTTGCAAAACAGTCAGTTGTAGATTCAGAAACTAAACACAGAAATCTATTTTAAAATCGAAAATCATTTTGAATTGAGACTCGATTTTCAGTAGAATTTTAAGATACTAAAATTAATGAATTTTAAGCTAAGTTTGATAAACATTTTGCAAAATGCAACTAAATAGCCTCGCTTCAACCCTCCTTGCATAAAAAAAACTTTTTTCAAATTAGTACAACCATTCTGTTGATGCTGTAAAAGTTTGTTTTTTTAGCATTAGGTTAAAACAAGGTGTCAGCAGAGAAACACTTAAGATACGCTTCTTTTGTTGTCCACCAGGGGGCACCAACAGCACATGTAATCTCACATAGACCTTCCTTGTGTCTTGTGAAATGACCCTCTTCTAATTTGTATAACTCGGTTCAGTTGCAGCTGTTCTCCTACATTATCTTTTCTGTCTTTACTGCAAGAATTTTGAGAATTTGTGCTTCCTTCTGGGGGTCATATGACCGCAGTCAGCACCAGAGAGGCGTCACACAGTCAACTGCAAACTCAGCAAGGAGGGAGGCATCGTGCGTCCTCAAGCGGATGGATCCAATGAAAACTGCAGACAGACGCTTCTGATGCTTTAAAGAAGTCAGCCTGTGACTTTTTCCAGTGAGAATCTCGTATTGCCGCGTGGAGTTTCTCTGGTAAATCTTTCCTTTACGTATTTTAAGCTGTTTTTGTGGCATTTCTTAATGCGATCATAGTTGTAGTGTTTTTTTTCTCTTGCGCAGTGGAAACTAAACTTTTGTGCAACAGTGCGGAACGCATCAGATGTGCTTTTTCATTTAGCATCCTCTTCCTGTAACCGAACACGCATGACTCTTTCACACTAAAAGGGACGCGTAATTTGGCACACTTTACGCTCGATATCCGCTACATCGACTGCGTATTTTGCGCATCACCAAGTGGGGCGCTATGAACTCGTTTTTAAAGGTACACTGCAAAAAATATCGCTTAGAACTGATCAGTTTCCATTGATATTTGTCGCTAAAAGCTCCTGAAATGCGTAAAAGTGCATTTTTAGTTTATGAATGATCTCAACCTCGTGGCAGGAAAAAAAATAAGCTGTTTTACCGCAACTTTGGCTCGTAAAATAATTTTTAAATAACTTGGGTTGGTCATTTCTTGCAGTGTTGGAAGTGAAACCCACGTCACTCTGTCAAACAACTCCCCTTTTTAGTCCCCGTTGGACCACCATCCACAGTTTAGGAACAATTGGATAAAGATTTGGGATCCGAAGCGCAATCATGATGACCGGATTTCGGCTGAACTTGTCGCCGCTGAAGGAGCCTTTAGGCTTTGTTAAGCTGGTGGAGTGGGTAAGTTGAGATGCATGTGTGTGAGTGTGAGTGTGTGTGTGAGTGTGTCATGCCCAGAGGACAGGGAGGTTCAGTCCTTTTTCTTGCTCCTTGGATTTTCCCTTTTTTCCCGGCGATTTTCACTCTTGAGAAGAATCCCTTAAGTCATCTGTTTTGGGGGGAAGTTGTTAAAAATGCAGATGAAAAGTAATGTTTTTAAAGGAGTCAAATATGACCATAAGTTTTTCACATATTAATATGAAGACTTAATCAACTTTTTACATCTTTCCTGCATCTGCATCTGCAGGATTTACACACAAAGAGTCATGTAATTAAGGTAATAAAGGTCAATATGTGAATTTTTGCACTTAATGTTTTTCTTGAAAATATTTGCATTTATTTTTCTTTCTTACTGTTTACAGATTGAAAGTGTTTTAAACAAAGAAAAAACTTCAGCTCAGTTGTGTTCTGCTGGCTACACAGTTATAGATTAATGCATCTCTCACCAATAATTTACCGTCCGAATAACTGTGCAGAAGGTTGAAACTACTTGACTTTGCTCACACACACACACACACACGCTTGAGAACATGCCACAGTTTGTTGCTGAAAGTCCACTAATCAGTTCTGCTCTACATAACTGGGTCAGAGGAATCCAGTGTGTGGTGACGCAGCTCAGCCACAGTTTCTCTCAGCTGTTCTATTTTATCATAACACACACAAACACACACTTAGAGAGCAATGGAGTAGCAGTAACACCTCATCATCTGACTCAGGCTGTGTGTGAGTGTGTGTGTGTGCTTTTTAACCGCACCTATTTTGTTATTCACAAGAATCTGGAAGATAAATTGAGTTCTTCTTCACTTGTTAATGTCTTATGTGATAATAAATGGGTCCCAGACAAACTAGTAGTCTAACAAGGCGTATATACAGCATCATTAAGGTTGAGGAAACATCAGCAAAGTTGCCTGGATACAAAGCATAGCTGAACGAATACTAGTATAATAATAGAGATGCAATATATCACTGTCAAACAATAAATATGCTCTTCAAAAATGTGCCAATTTTTTTTTGACAGGCCTACTTAAGCCACCATCATCTGGTAAATTATTATTAAAATATGTACTATTTAATTGCTAACTTAATAAAAGGGCTTAAGAGGTCTATTAGCTCCTCTCAGGCTACCTCACAGATATATTTGTGCAAATAAAGATATAAAAAAAGTGGAAATACATATTTTCTAGCTTTGCATGAACACATGTGTTCCTCATGTGTAATCAGAGCCAAATGATTTGTCAGTTAAAGCTTCAAGAACTAATGTGAGTTCGCACTATTACGAATTTGCGGTTCAGCAGCAAAAAATGTCGGGATGCAAAACACAGAGTTTTTTTTAATTTTAGATCCTTTCTTTAGTGTATATTTGTAAAAATATTTGTGTGTGTGTGTGTCTACAAAGTTTGGCCATGTCACATGAATCCATTCAGAAGTTATGCGCCTTTTTGTTACAGGCCACTCCCACTGCCACGCCCCCTTTTTGCCAGTTGGCCCGAACAGTTAATCAGCTGTCTTTTTGCCCCATACCGACCTTTCCACAAAATCTTATGCAAGTCTGTAAATCCATCTGAAACTTATGCACCTTTTTGCAATAGGTCCCTCTGAATGCCACGCCCCTTTTAGCCATTTGGCATGAACATAAATACACACATTCACGCGCACACACACACACACACACACTCCATGCCAAATTTCAACCACCTAGGGCGAAAAGTGTGGCCGCGAAAGAGTGGAGAATTTTTGTGGGCCAACCAACCAAAATACCAAAGAAAAGATCGACCTTTAGAGCTGCTGGTCACAGCTAATAAAGATAGAATTGGCGAATAATAATTCATAGTGCCATTTTTTATGCAGCAACTAAACATTACCTTGTTTCCAGCTCTGAAATTTTATGAAATGGCAATTTTCTGTGTTTTATGCATTCTTAAAAAGAAGATCTCTAAGCTTTCAACAGCTGGTCCAACAAAACACAGTATTTGAGGATATAATGGGTGTCTTTAACCACAAACATGAGTCTGATGTTCAACAAGACCAAACTACCAATCAAAAAATCAAGAAAGTATCAGCAGATTAGTCAATAATAAAAGTAACTGTTAGTTGCAACCCTGCTTCATATGCCTTCATTAACATTTATTCAGTTGTCGTCAGTATAACCAAATTCACTCAAGGACAAATTTAACGTGACACTGGCACAAATATTTGCAATGATAAATAGCATTACTGTCAAAATAAAGCGTGCAGAATACTGCATATCTTCCTCTCAGGCAGCAGCAGTCAGTGTGTGTTTGGCTCGTGGATTTTGGACATAAATTCAAAGAAGCAGTTCAGTGGAAACAGCGAGTAAATGATATCATTATGGAGTTCTGACAGATGGTTCATCACTGCTGCTGTCGCTGAAACTGTCGGGTATCTAGCAGGTTGTCTTGTCTGAGATCCAGCATTTTTGGCCAGCATCCATCCCCACTGGAAACCTCTGAGTGATTGAGATGAAAAAGTAGTTTACATAGCATAAGAGATGTTTGGCCCAAGCACTTGTACCTCCCTAGATGTTATCTCCCGCACAGTAGTAAACAGGAAGGAGAGTTCGGAGGAATGAATGTTAGCTATTTCTTTCGTTTTGGACTTGTGGCGATGCCAGATTTCTCTGCCAGACAACTGAGAGGCAGGTTGCTCTGGCTTCTGAAGGAAACTCAGAGACAAAATGAACACGCCCTCCCCTGGCTTTGGGGTTTTTGGTCAGACTGACCAGAGGACTCAGTGAACTTTGTGTTAGAACTGAAGGAATCGCTGCTGATCAGGAGATATCTGATGAATCACAGCTCAATCCCCCTCGAAGCAGTCTTTCTCTTTACTTTGTTTGCATCCTTACTTGTTTGCAACCTTACTTCTGTGACATGTGAGAGGTTTCTGCATTGAAGTTGCTTATTCTGTCTCACATTTTAAGAGTAAAGACTATTTGACGGTCTCTAGAGTGTCCATAAACCATAAAAGTACCTCGGTATGTCCAGTCTTCGGTGGTTGCCATGTTTGGAGAAACTGAGACATGACAAAACACCGAACCAGCGGACAGTTTTTATGCAGTATTTATGCACAGTTTAAAATCTGAACATAAACAGAAGTACTGAAATGTCAGTTTGTGTGTGTGTGTGTGTGTGTGTGTGTGTGTGTGTGTGTGTGTGTGTGTCTCGACCATGCAGGATGTGTTCATGTTAAAGTCTTCATGACCTCCTAGTATAGCGAAGTCAGTGAACAGGCATGTGAGAGAAGTAGCTTACTTTGCTGTGGTGTGTAGCCAGAAAAACAGGAAGTGGCAGTCAATGACATCTGGAGACACATCTGGAGAGATGCCTTGAGGTGTGTGTGGGTGTATGTAGATGTACAGTACTGTATGTGTGATTGAGGGGGGACTTGTGGCGACGCTGGAGGTTGAGGTCGCTGTTGTAAGCATTTTTTTGAGGGTGTGAGCATGTGTAATACAGTTGAGCTGATGGAATAGAAGTTAATAGGTCAGTTGTGTTTCTTTTTAATGTTTTGTTTGGTCCTGTGGTTCAGGTTTTCAGCACTGCAGGGACACCTTTT
>JAQFJA010000015.1:8999915-9012415 GCA_029874485.1 Naso brachycentron
AATGAGGATTGTTAATTAAATTTACTGGTGCAGAGATGTCCTGTTTTCATGAAGGATGCTGATGAGGTGAACCTATTTAAAAAACGTTTACCCTGCACTGGTTTTCTCAGTAAATTGAATCCTTGCAGACACAGACGCTTATTGACTCTTAAGACACTTCTGACGTGAACTGTGTAAAATGGCCTGAAACACAGATATCGGGAAGGTATTTGTACATTTTGTGTATGATGCTGTTATCATCACAACATGCACAGTGCGCTCTAATGGTGGTTAATATGCTGTCCTTCACTGTGAGAATGTGAATCCATGAAGAATACTTGATTGAGAGTTGGCTGTTTAATCCGTCCAGGAGAATCTTTGTTTTTTCTTTTAGTTTTTCTGTGTCCAAAGGCAGGAATGTGTTTAGTCTCTACTGACATACCAACTAAAATAGTTCAAATCTGTCCAATTGTGTCATTTAAAGAAACAAAAAGTTTGTTGTTCTTATAATATTTGATTTAAACTTAAACTTAATTTGATTTAATTTTGTATGCATCGCGTTTTTGCAAGCAACTCTGCCAAAGTACCATTTTTTTCCTCTTTTAAGCTTATTTCATATCTTTACTTGATGTTAAATCAATCATTTTGTGTCCCATCATTTCATCCTTTTTTTCTTTTCTTTTTTTTTTTTAAATTCTAATGAGACACAAAACAGTTTGCTGGTGTTTGGTTTTCTAAGCAGCCACTTTTTTTATTTCATTCATAATTTTAAGTATACCTAGATGATTATTTGAAGGATTTTCTTATTTTCTATTTTGTCTATTGCTTTTTGATATAGGAAAAAATGAAAGTGGGATGATGTAAAGTTAAATAATTTTTACACAACAGATGTGTTTGGTGTACTGGATATGCCTCTGCACTCTTGCAATCATCGTTCCAGCTACAGCTTTGTCTATGATTCCTATGCATTTAATACATATTCAGTTACTCTGTTACCTGCACAATATCATGTACCTTTGGTTTTTTTCCAATAAAATCTTTTTTTCAAGAATCTCCTCAGTGAACGTCCAGTCCATCTGCAAAGTTCTGTGTGCTTGTATGTCTGTGTCTGTGAGTGCACTAAAAGCAGAAGCACTTTAAAACATCTAATAATCTAAATTATAATTTTGCATGGATTTAGTAGTTTAGGTGGGATCAAACTAAATTAGGGATCCAGGAGAGCAAAATAACAGAGAGAAATCACTCAGAAGACTGTAAATAATGTGGGATTCAAAACAGAATACTAAAAAAAACAAAACAAAAAAACTGTGTTTCCTGGTTGGTCCTGTGACCTCAATGATGATCACTGTGAACAGGGACAAACACAAGATTGTGGTGGAGTCATGCTGTGTGTGTGTGTGTGTGTGTGTGTGTGAGAGAGAGAGAGAGACTGGTGTTTTATTACAAAGCTCCATTCAGACACAGGGCCATTAAAAGTGCTTGACAGTGACAGAAAAAATACATTAAAAATAAGACATAAAGAAAACATTAATATTTCGTGCGAGAGAAAATAAAAAAGAACAAATATTAAATAATGAAATATAAATGTATGTAAAAGACAATAAACAGAAGCAAGCAAAGAGCCCTCTGAAGAGTCATCACCCTAATTACTGATCTATGAAAGGGTTTACTGCCCAAGTTATATATAAAATTTGGTGTTATCAGGTGTTACACATGCTCAGCCATACACGTTCAGGTATAAATTTCATTTCATTCCAACAAAAAAGTTGGAGCGATTGTTTTAAATGCATGTTTCACATTAATACTTATTTAAACATGTGGTGACTTATGATTAAAAAAAAGCATCAGTTTACCATCAAATCTTACCGATGTCTTTTCTGTTCTGCTCTGCTTTATTGTGCTTGGTATTATTTGTTAATCCACCTGAACATTTTGTTTCTAAAAGAAAACATGCATGGCAAATTGAGCTGCATCTTATATATGTAGTGCTGCTGGCCTGTAGGTCCTATAGAGTGAAGTTAAATCATTGTAATACCTCCCCCTGCTGGTCAGAGTGGGCATCTTTTACAAGTGCATATGGTATAAACCAAGAAGATTAAAAACTAGTATGAGGCTGGACCATGTGTGATCATGAGGACTGTCTGCATCCAGCTGCAAAAGCCACCTGAAGTTTTCATTGAGGACAGTTGAAAAACAGTGAAGGACCAATATGTGTATATGGTGTCTTTCCAAGGAAGGACATGGGGATATTAATGATGGTTGTAATGGCTACTGGTGAACTTTATCATCTGTAAATGGATGAAAAAGTGTTGGTAAATAAATAAGAATTTGAATCAGAGAGTGAAAGGCTGTTGCGCATAAATTAGAATGGAATGACAAAATGGAATATTGGAATGATGAATTCAGATGTGACACGTGTCAGAATGTTCAGCAACTCTGTAAGGATCTGTTCATTTCTCCTGAAGGCCAAATACGAAGACAGAAGCCGAGAGAGAGAGCACAACAAAAAAATCAAAAACTTTTCAAAGCCAAGTAAGCAAGCTTATCCTTCAGCAAACGCAAACTTTCAGGTGAGTATTTAAACAGCAGGCTTTTCAGCTAATGTTACCTGTCATATCTGTACATGCAGCAACAGATGGAGTCAAGTCATACTCTTGACCAAAACATTAGCTAAATATCATCTCTAAAGCTTTTTGTTAGTTGTTAAAGCAAAATTCTTTAACTCAGAATTAAGAAGCTCAGCTGACAGGGATGCTGTGTGATTCTGTCATTACTCATCATGGCTCCTGGGGGCAGTATTGGTTGGATTACAAGTAATAAAGTAGTAAGATTTCAATAGGAAATCCTACAAATAAATTAAACAATTTGCTTAATTACAAGTACAGAAGGACTATCAGCAAAATTAGCTCGTAAGCAGTGCTTATAAGCAGCTATTAGGACAGGGAAAAGTGCAGTTTATCCTCTGAAAGTGGCAGGAAAAAAAAATGGATCTGCTCAACTGCTGTACCTCAAAATTGTACTTTAATTGAAGGTCCTTTAAAGTAAAACTTCAAATAACATGATACAAGTTAATGTCCTAGCTGCCTTTAAATCTTGCTGAACTAAAAGTACAGATTTATGATTTATTGATGCATTTACATTCAAAATGCATGTAGAATGATATACATGTAACATAAGGGTTACTTTAATACTCATACCTGTTTTAGAAAAGCCTCTAAAAGAGCCTGAAATGCAGAGTTGGATGAGAGAGCTTACATGCATCGACCTAATCATGAAATTCTAAGTTTTGTCACTGCAAAAATCCATGAACCGCAAGCAATTTGTGTAATTTCAAGCACATATCAGCAAACTTCCAATTTTCATTTGCTATGTTTCTAATAGAGGAAATATGCCAAGTCAAATGTGGTTAAAAGATATCAACTTTAAACTAATTTAACTGGATAAAACAGCAATTTTAACAGCTGTCTTTTTAAAGCACTGGTATCAGATTTATACTCGATATCAGGAAGGTAAAAAGGCATCTGAACGTCTCTATATATGATGTTACCTCCTAGAAAATGTCTCAAAAGAAGCTTCCTATCAATGTTTCACAGGTGTCCTGAAACCAAAAAGAACTGTCATTAATTTGCACCAGAGACATCAAAACATGTCTGCCTTTGCAAGGGAAATCATTGCAGAGTTCGAACGTGCCATAGAGGGGCTGGAGTGGGAAGATGTGGTTTCCACCCTCCAGGGGACCATAGACAACCTGTTGGCTGACAAACCAAACCCTCCCTCTACTCCTCCACCACCTACTTCTCCTCCCGTCTCTGCCAGGTTGGAGGTTAACACCCTCCATGAGCCAGCAGAGAGCCTGGATGGAGGATACGGTTGGTCTGTTCCCCTGGGAGCAGCTCATCAAACAACGGTTGCTCCATACGTGCACAGTCAGCCTGTTTACAGCCAAGTGCAGGTAAGCTACAGAGTGTCGGTTCAGGATAAGTATTTAGGAGTAGATCAATACATGTAATGATTCAGATACTTGTCAGTGAGTGATTTTTACTCAAAATAGGGCTATACATAAAAATGTGTTAAATGTGTTGACTTGTAGGCTCTGATGCTAACTGCTAATTAGTCATAATCTAATAATTATAATTCAGAAGAGTATAATATGGGAGAAAACATCCATATGTGGTTACTTGTTTGTCCTTCTTTGCTTGTTGCTTTTTACATGTTAGAATTTTCTGCCTGCGTGTCTTAAATCATTTTTATTGCCTGAATATTTCACAGCTTTGTCCCCGTTGTCCTCGAGTTTCATTGCTCTTTTCTGACTTATTGAAGGCCAAATGATCAATTAAGACAAAAAACCCTTCAGATTCATTGAAAATGAAAATCTGTATCACTCGTTGCAGCCCCAAGACCAACATCATGTCATCCTTCTCATGAGAGAATGGACATGTATTTCACTGAAAAGAGAGAATTTACCAAAAATTCAACTCCTGCTGTTGTAACTCGTTCCGGCTCGACACTTTTCTGGCTTAGAAACGAGAGAAAAATGCAGTTTTGCATGGATAGCTTTTACGCCGCACAGTTAAACTGAATGGCCAGTTTATGAGATCTGTAAAACAGCAAAACTGACCATACTTTCCCACAGCAAAGCAAAGTTCTTATACAGATGTTTCAACCAAAATCTATATATTTATATACTTAGCCATAACAGCAAGATCACCCCACACCATTGAACTTTGAAATATTAACTGAATAGGTACAAGGATCAATCTAATCTGTTTTTAAAAGCAAAAATCAGTTGTATTGATACTAATCATTTGTGCTTTGTATTAAGCCCGTCAAACGTTATCTGGATGTTTAGTTGTGAACGTTAGTCTGGTTCATTCTCCAACGTTCTGGGCATGCATATTGCATCAGTAGCGTCACTTCAGATAATGGCGGATCATAGCAGGGAAGCAGCAGGAGAACAAGAGATTTTCTGGTCCACACAGATTGAATCAAGGCCTCGCACAGAGTGTTTGTGTAGTTCAGTGAATCAAACTTTTCAGGTGTTTTACCTCCTCTACCACGGCGTAGAAATATACATTTTCTTTTCCTCTATTTTTGGCAGAAAAAAAGTTACTACATCTATTTCTAGTCATTGAATCATATCATATCATATCGCTCTAAATGAGCACATATCGTTCTTGTATCGTATTGCAACCATGTATGATAATACACATTGTATCTGTGTTAAAACGCATGGTTACACCCCTAACTGCTAGCCTAAAACATATTTAATCCATTTTAATCTGAATCATACAGTTTAAAGGTGGATATTATGTCACTTCCTTTCAAACAAATTTGGACTAACATGATATAAAATGCTGCTTTTTCTTCACATGAACGCACACTCCTGTATTGAAGGCCCATCGAGCAAATAACATCTTACACACTTCCTGTTTACACTGCATTAAAATGCATATTTAATCAGCAAGTTTGCTCCCGAATTTTGTGAGTCATACACCGGCGTGTCATAGATTCTCCAGATGTCTATTTACCCTTCAGATGTCAGCACCTCTTTCAAACAGCTGAAGGAGGGGAAATCCTGACACCTGGTGTACAGATGAAACCATTGCAGCTTGTTTGATCACCTTTCCTGTGTGTGTTTGTCTCTAGTACATCAATATACCGCTGCTGACGCTCTCAGACGGCTTCAACCAGAGCCTGCATCCTGTTGTCGTATTGTAAGTAAACAGCGCACACATGAATGCAAACATGCACACAGGTGATCGCAGAATTGGACACACACACACACACACACTCTGTCTGCCCTCTGATGTGTGTGTCTTGATCTGTGCAGGAATGGTGGGGTGTTGTACGAGATGCCAGCACTTGCTGTTGCTCCGAATGTCTTCGCTGCTCCTCAAACTACCGACACTTTCTCTTCAAAGTAAGTTTTCTTCGGACCGTTTAGGCCAAAATGTGCTTCACACTTAAATAAGTCAGACTTGAACTGAATCATAATAACCTTATATTCACTTTCTAGCAGCCAGAGTATGTCTTTAGTATTTTCTTTGCACAGACAGCACAGACAGGGTTAAATGTCTTTTATTCTTGTGTTGGTCTTGAAGCCACAAATATTTGTGTCCTGACAATTTTACACTACAGTCACATGAGCCCCTCTGTTTTTGTACAGCGCAAAGAGACAGCCTGTAAACCAGCAGCCACAGGATGGGCCATACATCAAAAAGCCACCAAATGCCTTCATGTTATACATGAAGGAACAGAGGCAAAATGTGGCGCTCGAAATAAGAATGAAAGGGAATGCAGCTGTGAGCACACATCTGGGAGAGATGGTAAGTGTATGCTGGAGATTATCAGCATTAACAACCTTTATACTTTTTATTCCTTAATGTGTTTACTTGAAAATGGGACAATGTACAGTAATCAACGTTCAAGCAAATTTTAAATGCATCCAAGTTAGCACGGAGGCTAGTTTTCATGGAGTGACAATAAATCAGGGCTGGGGACTGGCAAGAACGATACACTGCAATGCGATGCACGTTGCGATATATTGCAATATTCCACATAGTTCATGAGAATGTAAAAACAGAGCTGAAATGCAAGTTACTGTGTATGATCTGGGTAATTTTAAGACGTCACATCTCATTATATTGATAATTTAACTAACAAATTGAGTCAAAACAATTTCATCCAAAATTTCCTTTCCGATGTATTTGAATGTTAGTGGAAAAATACCAAACACAGTGACGTTAAACTTAGAAGAAGAAAAAAAAGAAATTCAAGTGCACTATTGCACTTTAAGTGGACACACTGAAACAGTGGACACATGGAAATTTATGTGTTTAGTGTTCACTTATGTCACTGAACTTCACAATACCATACGTATCACGATACATGGGTCACAATACAATACAGATATCACAAACATAAATATCGTGATATATTGCCGTATGGATTTTTTAGCACAGTGAATACATTATAGTGAAAAACATACATGTGGTAAAAGCATATACAATTTATTGTTTTGTGGCCAGAAAATGAACCAAATTTCAAAGGATTTTGTGTCATTTTCTGACTCAGATTCACGGTGTGAGAAGTGTTCAGTAATGTGGATGTGTACATATTATTTCTCTCTGTATATGATGTGCTTGTGCACTGTTAGGAGGTCAGTGTGTGTGCGTGCAAAGTGACTGTGTGCTGTTGTCTGTCCACAGTGGAGGTCATTAACTCAAGAACAGCAGGCCAAATATTACGAACAGGCCGACGAAGAGAAAAGACTCCACAAGCAGACTTACCCAGACTGGACGCCTCGAGCCAATTATGTAAGTCCACCCTGCTCGCACATCACTGCAGCACAAAAGCACAATCGATGCAAAGAGTCTTTAATGTGATGATGTGAAATGTGTTTGTTTTTGCGCAGGGCATGAAGAAGAAGAGGCAGAGGAACAGGGCTGCAAGCAGAGCACAAGGTAGGACAATATGTCTGTGAATCACAGCTTGTTTTCATGTGATGATGTTTAACCACAGCGGATCATATCGGACAAGGTTGGATCACAGAAAAATGTTAAATTACATTGACTTTACAAGCAAGAAATACATTTTTGCATTTCTTTTTAAGTGTTCAGTTGAAGAAATTGAGCATTTTATTGGGCTGTTGAACACTACAAGAGACTGTGAAGTAGAAATTTAGTGTTTTTAGACAAAGTTGAGAATTTTCAGGATCAAATTTAATTAGATTTAATGTAAATGGCACAAAACAGCTTCCTCGCAAAGTGAACAATAGCACTAAAGGAGGGGTTCCCTCTATTTTCCTCTAAAAACAATACAATATTAATATCAAAATGTTTAAAATGAAGGTTTTAGAAGCTTTCTAAAGTTCTCTAAGACTGATTAATGCTTTTGTTTGTTTGTGCGCCTGCATCCGAACCTGAAGACGAAGTCAAAAGGCTGTGTGTGCCGTTGCAGACACCTGTGACGGGGGCTTCCACGTCACTTACAGGTGACACAGAGGCTCCTCACGCTGAGGCAGAACCAAAACTACAAGCAGACGTGCAGACGACGGAAACTGTCCCTGCAAACAACCTCCTTTGCTCTGCACCTCCTCAGCTGCACTCCTCTCCTGCTACATTTTTCTTGTAAATCTTCATAAATTGAAAAAAAAAAAAAATTAAAAAATGAAAGAACATTAATAACAGTGATGCGATGCTTCATTATAAAAGCGTTTAAACTAGAGAAATGCAAAGAACATTTCGTTGTTTGACAACTGAGAGAGCACTATAGACACTAAATCATCTGTTTATTAAATAACGGATAATTATTGTATTAAAATATCAAGCAGAATATTTGTGAAAGCCTTCATATTATTGGTTAAACAAGAAAAGCAGCAGCACACTGGTGGTCGACCAACACTGCTTACTGACGTGTAACCTATTATATGTTTTAAGCTGTATTTAGTGCTGCTATTTTGCTCCATTTATGGACACTTAAGCACAATTTTACGACCTTTCTTGAGTGTTTGTACAACAATTTGTACTTTTGGCTTTAACTCCACAGTAATTTAGAGAAAATACTACACTTTTTAATCCACTATATTTATTAAACAACTTTAGCTACACAGTTCATTATCTGCATAATTAGATGAATAAAATATTTAAAAAATTTACACAATTAAGATCCTCAGAGCTACCCGGCAGAATTAAAAAAAATCAAATTAGCTCCACCTTTACCTAATGCAAAATTAAAGTGATGCAAACATAATGAATCAATATGTGTAATTCAATAATACCTGCTGCATGTTATCCTGAAACAGACCACTCTGCAGAAAGAGCACTTTTACTTTTGGTGCTTTGAGTATAATTTGATTCTCTCTCTTTTTTATGTTAATTTTTATAAATTATCAAATGTATGGCTTTTATTTAACAGAGTATTTCAACACTTCGGTATTCTACTTACATAGGTAAAAGATTTATGCACTTTTACTGTCACAAAGTTTTTATAAGGGGAAACATTCATATCTGCACCAAATAATATATTTGTCAAGAAATTTCACAAGCACAAATGCAAACTTCATGTTGGTGTTACAAGAAAACTCTTAGGAGCACCAAAGTCGGCAGCTCCATCCTCCGAGGATCACGAATATTAGAGCAATTCAACCAGTAGCTATATTGGTTGAATGTTAGTGGAAAAATACCAAACATATTCACCAAAAACCACAACCAACAACCTCATGGTGCTGCTGTAAGAAAGGTTACAGACCAACTGATCTGAGGAAGAGACAAGTTAGGGTTTTATTTTGTGATATTGTGTATTTTACTAAGTTTCTTTGAAAGGAGACATACTTGCTTGCACTGGAAATGCAGGTTCATTCTTCAGCCACAAGAGGTCACTGTAGTGCCACGAGCGTGGCCTCCTCGCCACCGAGAGGCTGACCATCCTGGGTCAACATTTTGCATATATGATGTAGATTAATTAAATAAATTGCATACATTGATACAAAAAAAAAACTTCAAGAACTTTAAGCTCCAAACTTTAATCACCATTTCCCTTGTTCTCTAACTTACCCAATTTAAAGATTTTTATTTTTATTTTTATTGCAAAACTGACTGCAAAACTTCAAACCGCAAAAATCCAACCACGAATTTGATATATTACCTCTGACCAACCAGCACAAGGCTGCTAAATCACTCAAAGCTCCCTCATTCAAGCCCTCAGTGAAGCCAAACAATCAAAATAGAATAATTTCTAAACAAATTCATGTAAAATATTTTGTTGTGCACAGAAATAAAAAAAAAAAAATCATTAGAAATGTTGCAGCTTTAACCTTACAATCTAATCTAAGATACTAACACCATGATGCTCCATATTGTAAAGGGTTTTAGCATTATTTATAGTTCTGACTTCCTCTCTCCAAAATCCATAAACAATACTTTGAGAGCTTCCTGGAAAGCCCTCACAGCCGGCCTGCTCTAATTTTCTGTCAGTGAGGCAGAGAGAAGAGTTAAATCTCACACTGACACATGTTTGCAGTTTAAACATTTTTAAGTTTCAGCCTAGTGGAGGCTACAAAGGAGCACAGCCCTGCTCACTCCTAATATGCAATTTTTCTGTCGTGTGGTGTGTGCCTGGCATAGGCTGCTGTGTCATGAGAAGATAATGAAAGTAAAGTCTCAACATTTACCTTACAAATAAATCCTTAACTGTTCCCACAGAGCAATACTGACAGGATAGGGAATGGCTTTTTTTAAGTCTAGCAAAGAATTGTTGTATTGACATCCCCCATTGTGTTACTATCCTCAGTAAGTTTCCCTATTTTTAAAAGCATTTAAATGACAGGCAGATATTAAAAGCCTAATAATAAATCTCCTCTTTGTAGGCCAAATTGATAGGCTTACCATTTCCCATTCAATAACTGACAGCCTTTATTGTTTTTTTTTCAACGAGATTGGCTAAAATAATTTAAAAAATAATTTCTAATGCTCTTAAACGCATCATAATGAAGCCGTGTAGCCACCCTTCAGTAACAAACATGTATGTCAGTGGGATTTTTTTTTTGCTGTACCTGAAACACTGAACTTTTGAACTCGTGAATAGCTCCCTGCCTGCCGCTCAACCCGTCAACACTCCGAAATATCCCGAACCAAACCGAGCCTCGCCGACAGCGACGTCAGCATATCTCGTTCTTTCGTTTTTCGACTGCTGCGTGCGAAGGAGAGAGAGGAAAAAACGGCTCTCAGCAAAGCAACAAGAAGGAAGAGCAATGGCGACACTGGATCGCCAAATACCAAGTCTGGATACCTTCCTGTGCGAGCCTTGGTCCTCCTTCGTCAGTGCGGCTAAATTACGTTTTGTTGACAGTAAGTTCGCACGTCGGTATCGTTGTTGTTTTTGCTGACAAACTGTCGGGAAGTGCGTGGTCCAACTGTCTGTGATTGAGTTGAGTAAGCACCTCCACCATGCAGGGTCTGTCAGAGCGCAGCAAAGTAACTGTCAGAAATAATACCACCGAATGCAATATTAATCGGCTGTTTTAGCAGCGGTGCACAGGCGCGCGAGCGACGCTAACCGTACGTTGCGGAGTTTGTGCCGCTGGCGCGTGCAGTAGCGCTATCCTCAACTGTCCAGCTGTAAGTTTGTTAGCTTTGACAGCTTCACACTCGCTCTAGAGGAGCCCGTGAGCCCAGGCGCTAGCAAGCTAACGTCAATGCTAACACGGTAGCCAGCCTCCTCGGAACCAGCATGGCTCCACGCGTGGCCCTAAAGTTTGTTTTGAACGGTCCTGCGTGTTTGTAAGTGGCGTTTTTTTTGTGTGTTTCTTCAGGCGCAGACTCGTCCGTGGATAACAGCGACAAAGAGCTTTGCTGCCTCGGTGAAGCCGTGACGCTCAGCAAAGAAGGTAAGGAAGTTACAGAGACACTTAGAACGCTGTCACGCACAAAATGATTGTTTGTTTTGGTTTGTTATAGGCTCCATCTTGTCCATCATTAAGGATGCCCGAATACTTATTTTCAACCTCTTCTTACTGTTACACCCATAACAAGGCATAATTGATGTTATATTTACAGAAAAAACACATTATCTGCTTTGTTTATCATACAAATCTGTATTACAGTTAGTATTCTGTATCAGGGTTGGTAGCTAATGATTAATTTCTTCATTCACTGATCAATATTTTGCCCAGACAAATCGTAGAAAATATCTGTGATCATTTCCCAGAGCCCTTGGTGATGCGTATGGGTAGCTTGTTTCAGGTTTTGCTTTTCTTTTTTTGCTCGATGAATTCCAAATTGCCATAAAATAATTGTGTTGATTTTTGCAATTGGTTAATTTCTTCATTTTCTGATCAAATTTTGCCCAGAAAATTGTAGAAAATATCTGTGATCATTTCCCAGAGCCCTCGGTGATACGTTCAGATATCTTGTTCCAGTTTAGCTTTTCTTTCTTGGCTTAGTGAATTACAAATTGTAGATTAAAATATTTATTTGATTTTTGTAACTGTTTTGCCTCCATAGCCAAATTAGTTATTAGCTAATCTGTCAGCTCCACTTGTTTTATTAGACAAAAAAAAATCATATTACAGGTGATGAGGATAGAATTAAATATTTACCATGAGGCTATTACATATTTAATATGATCTGGATGTTTTGGGCCTTTGAGCTGAGGGCCAGGTGAAGGTGTCCCCCCCCTGGGTATTTGATTATATATGAAGCCACATATTAGGATAAGTTTACCTTAGTTATTGTATAATAAAGGAATTAACCGAGCTGGAGAGCGGCAGTCAAAACGAGTTTTTGAAGCATTCTCTGAAGATAAACTGTAGCTTCATAATAAGTGGATATGTCACCTAACTAACAGGCCTACTTTGTTAGCAGCAGCCCTCTTGAAATGCTTGTGCATGATGTTGCGTTTTTGGTATATTTGTTTGTATGATCTGCAGTGTGTCTGATGCACTGAAGTGTCTGTAATGGGCTCAGCTTGCTTATGTTCGAAAGCCTTGTGTTTATAGTGTTGCATTTTGGGCTTCTACGCAG
>JAQFJA010000015.1:9025348-9035461 GCA_029874485.1 Naso brachycentron
ATTTTTACATCATAATTCTTGTTTAATTGAAAAACATATGAAAGTGGTTTTTGCAGGGATCTGTATTTGGCATTTTGACACTCTCTCTTTTAACACAATTGTGTCCCCCAGCAATTTGAAAATTGCATTAAGCTATATTGTGATTTTGATTAAAGTTTGACTAATTGTGCAGCTCTGTCGCAAACTACTTTGATAGTCGATAAATGGTTTCAGTTGTTTTTCAAATAAAGTAAAAAGAATTGCTGGTTTATTCTCATACATGTGAGGATTTGCCGCCAGTCTTTGTATTTTGGGCTGTTGTTTGAAAAAAAAAAGCGCAATTTTTGAAGACGTCACATTTGTCTCTGGGAAATTGAGATGAGCATTTTTAACTTTTTTTTTGGACATGTAATGGAAGAAACGCTTAATCAATTAATCGTGATGAAAATCGACACATTAATTGATAATGAAAGTAATTGTTAGTTGCAGCCCTGCGATACAGGCCTATCGGTATTGGTGTAAATGTTCTCCAGCATGCGCTGATATTAAAATTAGTTTTTTCAGGCCACAAAAAATGCTTAAACTAGAAATTTAAAATTGTGTAATTACATAGTTTGTCCAGCAGAGGCAGACCTCTACTAAATAACCAATAAGTGAACTGTTGGCCGTTCAGTGCACTGATGTCAAAGTTTGTTAACATGTAAAATATTCAGCCTCCATTACATATCTTTGTCACAAGTATTTAACAACCACATTCAGCTGATACTATATATATATATAATGTTGACTGATGTATCAGATTTCCGCAGTTTCTTGCCCCCTTATATCAGTCTCTGCATCTGCCCCAAAAATCCCATATCGGTCGTGCCCTGCTGCTGAAGTTGCATTCTGGTGAGATGTGGGACCTCAGGTGGACGGTACTCTGTGATTTTGCAACCTAACTTCTTTATTTGCCCAGTCAGCAGTTGGGTCTGAGTTGCAGTAAGCACAGATTTGGGTCCAGCTGAGAGTACATCATGTCCTGAATGGCCTTCACTCTCGGTGTTAACTCTCTCAGATGGTGACAGCTTGATTAAATGGCAGAAAATCCATCAGAAAATCCCTTAATGTGCGAGACATCACCAATGCCCCCTTTGCCTTCACGACGTATTGTACAAAACGTTGATGAATATGTCCGAGCTCAAAACAGAGCGTCAGGCTCATTCTGTTCGATGTCAAAGGAGACATGATGACAAGCAGTGGAGAATTCTTGGGTGTGGAGTGGACAGTGGTGTGTGTGTGTGTGTGTGTGTGTGTGTGTTGTACGAGCTATGCAGCTTTCAATTGCACAAGGCAGATCACATCCAATTTCCTGTTCCATGTTTTTGGGGTTGATGTGATGATCCAAAAAAATAATAATCCTCTCAGAGAAGTCAGGTCCGCCGCTGTTTCTCGCCCATCACCGCCAAACGATTTTTGGACCGTCCTTTTCTTTTGCCTTAAAATAACGCCGTGCCGAAGTTGACACGTGTCAACGAGATGTTACTGGGTCTTTGCGAGGTTTATGCCATGAAGATCGAGCCCTAGAATGTGTGAGGTTTTGCAGTAACCACGTGCTCCTTTCACTGCTGCTTTGAGTTTGTGAGGTTTGGTGGGAGGGGCTTAGCGGAAGGTTACAAGGCAGCAGAAAGAGAGGCGTTTGTGTGTGTTAAAACTGCCTCCCCCGGCTATCAATGACTCAGACACTACTATCTGTTAAGTGACAAAAAGCTACACACGGTCTGCTATCACAGCAGAGCTTTTGTTTCAAATGCACACACTGTAAATAACTATTAAAATTAGCAGTCCACATATTCTACTTGAGCTTCTCTCTTGAGGTGTATTTTATCATTTCACTGCTTCATTTAGTATTAGATTTGCATCTTATCAGCAGACAGGAAACTCAGTTAACCACAAGGGTCAATCTCATCTCAAAAATAACAGCTGCTATTCGCCATTTCATCTAACAGCTAAATCTTTCATATGTTGGTGATTTACTTCCTGAAACAGCCAGTAGATTAGATGAACTTTGTTGTTACCTGTGAACATTAAAAGACATTACACCTTCAAAGCTAAATGTTCCGTATAATTTCAAAAACTTTTTGCACCATTTTTAGCACCACAAACGACTGTTTTACTGTGTGTGCAGTTTGTTTTTTTTTTTTTCCCTTCACCTCCATTTCTGTTTTTATGACATGTTTACCCCTCTGTTTTCATTCAGGTAGCTGGGGTGTAGTTTCCCTGTGAGACAGTCAGAGAGAGACAGACAGTCTTGGACCACACCCCCTCATTCCCTCCCCACCCTTCTCCCACAAAGACATGCATAGCAAAAACCGTAAGTGTGAGCTCCTCTCCCCTCCTCCTTTTTTTACCCCCCAACAGCCTCGTGATTTATTCCCCCACTACGTTTCTTTCTGTGTCAGCATCCTTTCGCTTGTGTACTCTGATAGATCTGGGTCAAAAGGTACTTAATATTGTTGCCCTTTTTGAACTTTATGCAATAACAGATGGGTGGAGTTTAACACACAAGGACACTTCAGATGGTGTCAGACAAGTTGCTAATTAGAGAAAAGAACACTTAATTGATTTTTAAATGCTTGATTCTTTTTGTGGAAAGGTTCTGGCACAGATTTGTCCTGCTTGTGTTACAACACAGCCATCTGGCACCTAAGAGGTGTGTGTGTGTGTGTGTGTAAAAAAATAAATAAAAAATACATAAAAGTTGGTGTAAAAAGCACACTGCACGACTTTGTGTACTATACTTAGGTGCTAATAAGATGCAAATCACATTCAAAATAAGGAACCAGAGCCAAAAGTATCCACTAGCACAAAAATGCAGGAGTGTGTCTTTATCTGAGTGTGTGTTTGTGTGTGTCATGCCTCTGCGCGAACTTACAAGTAAGACCTTTTCTCTGCTTCTGTCTTGACCTGCTTCAGAGAAGCGCCACGTCTCCCCCCTCCCCTCGCGGAGTCCAGTCGTCCCAGTGAAGCCAAAAGCACCTGCAGTGGCCCCCGCCGTGGCTCCCAGTCCTGGGGACACGCTGGCCTTCAGGATCCCTAAAGATTACCCTCACTCCCGCTTCAGCAAGGCGCCGCTCGCTGTCTACCCACCAAAAGGAGCGAGGAACAAGCCGTGGTGGGCACATACTTTTTTTTTTCCCTTGAATATCTAGTCTTATGTTCCCATGACATTTTTAGGAGCTGTTAAGTTTCATAGAATGCTGTTTTTGCTGCTCCCAAAGCATGTAGTCATACAGTGTTCTGACTTCGCGTTCCCCTTTCCAGTGTATCCCTTCCAGTTGTGAGCCTGGAGAAAATGCCATGCCTCAACCGAGCTGACTCAACATCACATGTGCGCCTCACCCCTTCCTCCTCCTCCTCCTCCTCTCCCTCTTCCCTGAAACTTCCGTCCCTCGCTCCCCCAGCCTCCCAACGGTCCAGCGAGAAGCTCACAAACGGCCGCGGCACCAGCGGGCCATCCACGCCGCGCTCCACCGCTTCTCCATCCTCTCTGGACGGGCGACCCAGCCCGGCACGCTCTCCGCTGGACAGAAGGCCGTCGTCTACACCTTCTCCCTCCCAACTGGACCGGAAACCCTCCCCTTCTCACCGATCTGGCACTCTGCCATCGTCGTCGCCATTGGAGAAGAAGCACCAAAACGGGACAAAGACTCCCTCCAGGTCGCAGAAAAGACTCTCAGGTCAGTGCTGACATTTTACATTCTCCGTACTGATCCAGGTGGAATCCTAGTGCATGCATGTTTTTACATGAGGTGGAAGAAAAAGTAATAATTAAATCATTTCTTTCTGTATTTTTATGGCTACCTGTGAATCAAAAAACAGACCTTATAACTTTTAGGCTACAAATATGCTGGAAGAGTTGAATCATTCTGGTCTTCCTTCATGCAAGAATTACAGTATAAACAGACACACATACGCTCTCACAAGGTCACACACTCAGTATTTTTATCTCGACATCATTTTGAGAGCTTTCCACTAAATTTTTGGCTGCCACAGGGCAGTGGAGGGATGAGACTGTGTGTTTTGGACATGGAGACACCTCCCTATAGCTTGTAACTTCTCATTCAAACTTTCAAACTCTCAACCTTTTTATAAAGTAAGCATAGCTAAAAGTTCAAAAGATTTGAGACAGCTGCTTGAGGGTCCAAATGTTGGTGTCGTCTCACTCAATCCTGCTTTTCCTCTCCGTCCCCTCCTCGTTTTCTCTCCTCCTTCTCTTCATTTGCGCTGTAGTCTCGCTGTGCTCCAAGAGCCGCTGATTTACACCCTCTAATTCACAGGCTCCCGCTGCCAAAAAGCTGCTTGTCTTCTTGAGAGATTTCCCCCACCTCCTGCGTGTCTATTTTTTCATCCTCTCACTCTCTCCACCTCCAGCCTCGACCTCCTCATTTCTCTCTCACACACTCCTACTCTGGCCTCATTTTTTTTTCCCTTTACGCACTCCTGTCTCCTCTCTCTTGGTTTTTTCTCTGCGCCTTTTTTTTCTCACTCTTCTTGTTCTTCTGCTTTATGTGTTGTTTGCTCTCCCTTTCTCACTGGTGTCTTCCTTTAGTCTGACTGCTAGTCTTAGCACTCGCCATCGTCCTCTCTATCTTTCTGTCGACTTCCTTTTTGTGTGGGTGTTTGTTGCTGTTGTACATTTGCGTATGTGTGTGTTTATCTGTCCACCTGCATCCACAGGGGTTGTCTCATACTGCAAACTCAAAAAGATCACAGGGATTAAAGGAAAGGTAGCACTAGATTACAGCTGTCTGACAGCAGCACTGTTAAAGATAACCTACTGACCAGAGGTTGTTGTTAGCTGGCTAGTTTGTTTGGGGGCAGTTTTCTCTGTGTGTCTGAGGAATGAGTGTGCTGTAATTGTCTCTCAATTTTTGAAACTACTTGATTTCAGTATTTACCTTTTGACCCAAGATGTAAAAAAAATGTTTAAAAGTCCAGTGTGTAGAATTAAGAGAAGATCTTTTTGTAGAACATGTCAAAAATGGAATTGAATATATAAGTGTGTTTTCATTTGTGCATTATCACCTGTACGCACACTGTCTAAAAACTATTTTTTATGCTCCAAATTACGTTATTTCTGTGCTTCCTGGCCATTTAAAAGCCCTAAATCTGTGATCTTTTAAATCAATGAATCACACTTTATTTGAACAGCACACTTCAGTCGAGTTTGCATGATAAAAGCACAAAGTAATTTTTTTTTTTTCAGTTATATAATGCATTGTGCAGTTTTTGGCCGGGAAAAAATGGTTTTGGTGGGTTAGTTTTCTCAGGTTATCTGCCACTGACAGGTTAGCTAAAAAGTCACTTTTAGACCCTGCCTGAAAGTAAGAATTGTTGTGTTTTCATTACCTCAGAATGAGCCTTTTACGTCTGCTGTGGGAGTGGGTTTTCTTCCACAGAGTACGCCATGTTGCATCAGGATGTTTCTTTTACAGTAGCCCAATAGACAAACCAAACTCTGGCTCTAGAGAGCGCCTTTTGCGTTTTTTTGCAATTTTGCAACTACTCTTGGCTCCTCTACATGCTTCAAAGGTGATGACACATGATCATCATATGTGATAGTTCTAACAATTTGTTCACCCACTTCATTGATCATATGTCAGGGACTTGGCAACAACTGTACGCAAGATGCAGCTAAAAAACTTAGCCCATTATAGCAAGCAACAGTGACTATTAACTGTGATTGGGTTCACCACATTATCTAAAGCACTTGTATGACAGAGAAAATGACTGTGAGTGTAAAAAGTAATTGCACAACAGTCGCTTGTAAACATCAATTAGACTTGACAAAGCTGCAGCAGAGAGTGGATGAATTCCTTTCAGATGATGTGATTAAGGTGAGGATTTGTTTAATATATGTGTTGTTCTTGATGCTGAATTTTTCTTTATGTTAGAGGCAAAACAGCTATGAACAAGGGTCAGTTCAGACTACGGGATTTTAGCCCTGATCATGCTGTCTGTAACAGTTTTTGGAGAGCGTAGGCAAGTCGGTGCACGGCGTGTGTAAAATATTCAAGGATGCAATCATGAGCTCACGGACAGCATGATGGAGAGTCGCAGGATATCTAGCATGTCAAACATCTGGCCCAGTCGTTGGTGTGCAGGTAACAAGGCCAGGCTTGTCATCGGAAGCACGGGTCTCCCTTTGAGCCGGCCTGCTAAATGACCCGCAGGCAGAAGCTTTAAAAAAAAAAGCCCAATGTTTACCCGGTTGACTGAAGCAAATTGCGTCAAAATTCACACACCAATACGGTATAAGCATCAGCTCATGTGCTACACATGCCAAAATAAACAACAGTGCGGGGGTCTAGTGGTTTATTTGTACTTAACCCCTCTGAAACAATCGCAAAATAACATTTTATTTCTGTGGTTTACGCCTTTCTCGTGACCACCACTCCCTCTCTCTTCATTTACTGTAAGCTTGTTCGACCAGCGCCGCTTTTTCTGAGAGAGAGAAACATAGTTTAGGAAATATTTTACAGCGACAACAATGCTCATTGGTGCTCACTTTTCAGGTGGTAGGCTGCTACATTAACATTGTACTGGAGCTGTATTTTAAGACAGTGTCATAACATTTCCATCGAGTGATTAGGCCCCTCCCAGTGAAGGAGTTTTGTAGTGTGTGCTCCCCTGTCGGTGATCAGTCATGTAGTGTGAAAACCTCAATGACGGAAAGACTCCCAGTGCAAGACAGACAGTTGTATAGTGAGAGCAGTCAAGAGACGTGATGACTTGCAGGTCTTGTGGTTTGTGCTGGCCATAAAGTGTGCTTTTGTAACTCAAAAAAAAAAAAACCCAACTAACCAATGACAACTAAAATTGACCCTTAAAAGTCGCTGTTTTAAACACCCAAGGATCGTCGTCGCATAAAACATATTTTGACTTTAGAAGAGCTCTTCACAGTAAACAGAGAATTTGGCAGTGAAGTGACACAATCTTAACAGTTAAGGGTTACATTTCATCATCAAAGTGCCTTTTCCAGCTCGGATTCTGCTCATTAAAGCAGGAGAGAGTTTCTTGAGCTCCCAGTCACATTTGACTCTTGTCAGGCTGCCAGTATGTTCTGTCAAGAGTTATTTGTCACAGCTTGCGGGATCTGTGCAGTGTATCTGTCTGAACCTAGAAAGCACTGCTAATAATGTCAGACTGAATAGTGTTAGACTGCACTGGCATAGACCATGACTGAATGATTGAATGAACAAAGGAATTTATGCTTGTTTACTCACAAAACAGACAAATTTCAATAAAAGAGAGAAATGCACTTCCAGCATATGTAATTCATGGTACTCGAAAGTCAAATGTGAGTGTTTTTTTTTCTTTATTTTGCAGGGAGAGTGTTTGATCCCAACAAACACTGCGGAGTACCGGATCCGGAGACCAAGCGACCCTGCACGCGGTCTCTAACCTGCAAGGTAACACCGATCTGGACACACACATGCAAAAACACCAACACTCACACCCTCCACCTGCGTGTAATGTGTGCTGAGACAAGAATCTGAAGCTGTCTGACCAGCGCAGCGGCTTTGTTTGTTTATGAGAGTAATAATAATAAAGGAAGCACTAACATCATCACTGTAGGACTCTCACCACAGGCATAACCATGTCTGGGTCATGCCTGTGGTCGCAGCCCTACATCCTGCCTGGCTCAGTGATTCGTCTGCACTTCCTATTTCTCTGCTAAAGCAGGGTAGCAGTTCTGAAGTATTATAGTGCCTACACTTCCCTTGATGAGGTAATTATAGATGTTGGATGAGGCTACAGCATCTTTCAGCAATAAAACTATTTAACTGCCCTTTAATTACTTTTTGCAAGCTTTGCTCATCACTTCAAACTGGTTATTAAGTAATTAAACACGTATCAGACTGGAGTGTTGATGTTTTTTCGAGTGGTTGGGGAGAATAACCAGGTCTATATCTCATTTATACTCGCAGTCCCAAGGAGAATTACATATTTCACTGAGTTTTCATGACCCCTGATGGACTCTCGTAGGTGGTGTTTCATAATTTCGTTAGTGATGATTGTAAATGAGAAAATAAACTCACACAAAACAAAATAATTGAGAAATTGATTTGTACTTTTTTTTCTTCCAGCTGCTGTAGTCATGATCCTCCTCTCCCTTCTATCAAAGCTGAGGCTGGGTGATATGGCCTAAAAAGAAAATCCACAGTTTTTTCATACCACATTTGATTTTAGATTATATTCGATTTTTTTAACAAACAACAAAAGACAAAGGAGTCATTTCAAATGCATTGTTTTCATTTCAAACAAAAATGAATTTTTGTATTGGGTATGAAGTGCAAACCGAGCTTTAACCAAACTGAACCTTTTTATAAAGGTTTAATCAAACAAAGATGAATCCCCCAATTTTGGATTAATAAGTGCCAGTTGAACTTTCACCAAACTTATAAAAAATAAGAGCTCAGAGCTGAGAGAGAGAGAGAGAGCCGTAGGCCACAGCATTTACCCTAGTTAAAGAGGAAATTGATTTTAACTATTTTCTTTTTTTTTTATCATCTTCCCAACAAATTCCTTCAATTTCTGATATAAAATCGATTTATTGCCCAGCCCAAATCCCAGCTGATATATTTTTCTCTTCTTGCTGAAATATTTGCAGTTTTGACAGCTTCTTTTATCTGAAATCTTCTATTAAAGCTGTGTTTGATTACATTTGCTAATGAGCTAATGAGCTAACAAGCTAACATTACATAGCTGGGACATGAGGCTCATTGGGAAGCAACTCATCTACAGCCGTTTGCTCTGGCTCGTGTTTTATTTTGTTTCCTGTCGGTCTCTCTTTTAAGTCCAGTTTGAATCGGGAGAAAAAAAGTTGCCGCAGGGTAAACTGGTCCGTCTCAGCTCTACCTTGAGCCGACTGACAGTGTCGCTCGCAGACACTCTGTCGTCGGCAGAGGCGTGTCCGAGCGTGAAGGCACGAACAACTAATCGGCTCGTGCCGACATTGTCACCTGAATTTTTATCAATCCTAAATACAGAGGCATGATGGGAAAACAGAGATCTAGTGATACTGTCAGACCATGTCACTTACTAATAGCTGTCTTTGGCTATTATGACATTTTTTTCAAAAAAAAAAAAGTTATTGATGTTTACCCCAAAGTTACCAACTGCAGCTTTAACTTGTCTAAAACTGGAGAAGTGCCACTTTAAGTTGCCGACTTATTGCATTATTATTCAGCAGTTTTAGTATAAAAGATGCACCTTCCAGGCTCTGAAGCATTTGAATAGTCTCCTACCCTCAATATGACCATTGAGTGAGAACGGGAAACACTTTTCTCTCTATTTGAAAACCAAATGTTTGATGGCTGGTTACCTTCCAGAGTAGCTGGAAAGGTAGACAAGCTCACCAAGCACTGGCAGTATTTACCGATGCTCGTGTGGTGTGACATGTACAGCAGCATGGTGCAGTGATTATGAAAACTTTCCTGAAACCAGAGAGCCATGAGTCAAAACCCTGTGAGCTCAACAAGTCAGCTGCTGCCGCTGAAGTATATTTGAGCTGCACTCTCTATTCCTCACAGATCAATACTTTCATTAACAAAGTTCTCTGGATGGAACTTAATGTCTCTCAGCGCCTGGTGCTCATTAGCTCACAGAATGACAAGTATAAAATTACTATTAACCTTTTCTGTGTTTTTTTGCTGCTGCAGACTCACTCTTTAACGCACCGCCGAGCTGTCACCGGCCGTAAGAAACATTTCGATATCCTCCTGGCTGAACACAAGGTCCGGGCGAAGGAGGAGGCGAAGGAGAGGGAGAGAGAGAGGGACGGAGCGCATGGAGGGAAGGAAGGCGGCAGTCAGAGTGTCACGACACAAGAGACGGCGAGTCCCAGCAAGCCTCACTGCCCAAACGGACGACCCCTGTCCACACTGAAGCTACGGCTGGCAAATGCACACGTACCCAGGTAAGACACTGGACACCCACAATTTGAACTATTTTCAATTCCAATATTTAAGTAGGTGGAAAACTTTGAATTTAATCACTAGTGAATACTTACTGTTACTTGCTGTCAGATGATCCAGTTGTCAAATCTTCATAAGTATCTTTGGTGCACAAATGTGTGGGGTTTTTTCC
>JAQFJA010000015.1:9118621-9132031 GCA_029874485.1 Naso brachycentron
TGCTTAACACAGAAACGGCTCTTTCAGCTGCTTCAGGAAACAAACAAACAGCTGTTTCCAGGTTATAAGCTGTTGTTTAATGTTGTGTTTTAGGCCACGTTCAGGCGACAGCAGCTCTACTAAAAACGGAACAAGTCTTTCCTTTGCGTTTACATGAACAACCAAAAGTGCTGTAGTGTGCATGCCAGGCCAGTAGTCAACACTGTTAAATTTGTAATGACATATTACAGGAGCTGCCAGAGTTGTTTACTTCCTGTTGCTGTTAAGTCCTAAGCAGCCTCAAATTAAAGAAATTCTATCGTAGTTTGACTTCTAAAATTATGATAGGAACACACAAATTTGCCTCAATAGACTGCCGTCATATTCGACTTGCTTTGGGTGCACTGTAGAGAGTTTGGTAGTCGCTACTGTGGAATCCTTTGACTTGCGCTAGCATTAGCATTAGCGTCATCACCGCGTTCACGGGCACTCCACTTGCCAGTTCACACAGCCGGAAAGAAGGTTGTGGTTTCCAAAGATTCCACTCTGGAACCCGATTTCAAAGTTTCTAATTTCAGGGGTGCCAGCATGCTGTTGTCATGTAAAAGAGAGGTCGAACCGCAAAAAATCATTGTTTGATGCAAAAACTTGCGCTTTCTAAACAGGGTCTTAGTGTCTGTACATGAGAGGACACCACTTAACATTCAGTGAGTTCCTCGTCTTTTAAAACAAGTGTTTAATGTTTGTCGACACATTGTCGAAGCACTTTCAGTGCCCCTGCACCTCCGTTTTTTTCAGCCAGCAGTGATGTCAGCAGTGAGCTTGCGTTCACAAGACTGCACTGTTCTTCATAATATGGTTATTTGCCATTGTGTATGATAGTAATGAACCTTATTATAATGAACTTCGTGTCGTTATGATGTTTACAAATACAAAAGATGGGATCTTGTTTTTGTTTTTTGTTCGTTTGAGAACAGCCTGTCCTTACGATGTTCGCCAGCATCTGAAACCAGACCTACATTTTGCTTTCAGTAGTTAAATTTCATGTTCTGTTGTTATTGTGGTTTTCTTAAAGCACACTTTGCAAAGAACAATTGCACATATTTTTTAAAAGAAAGCTGGGTCAGTAAGGTCACATACAGTGCATTCCATGTTGTGGTTATTTACAACACTGAAGATTTCAGTTCTTGGCAAACAGTAGCTTCTAAGCGCAAACATTTTGTTATTTTTTTAGACCAAAGAGTTTTTTATTTTTTTAAATTGTAGGGCATTTAGCTTTCAGCTATTTCAGCATGATATTCAAGCTGCCTTAGTGCTCCATATGGCTGCATTGAGCTTCAGTTGACCCTTGGATTTTATATGTACGCACCACTTCATTTTGCCTGGACTTGTTTCTTGTTTGTTTAATGGCGCCTTAGGCGCTCCATAAAACAAGCATGCAGTTTGCCCCACTGTCAGCATGATTGGGGCTTTTCACACTGCACTTAGCCCAGAGCTAAAAGCTTTCTTAGGCTACATCCACAGCACCATGTTTCTGTATTAAACAGCATTTTAAAACTTCAACAATCTCTGTGTAAGATGAGCTTTCTAGCATCATTTAAGAAATAATAACTGACCAGAAAACACATAACACATGATCATTCACCTGCACTGAGCATGTAGGTATTAGTCTAAACAGGGTGCCAAGAGTTGGTTGCTTAGTTGCAGAAAAGACTACAGAGCAAATAAATAATGGCAAAAAGTACGAGCAACGAGAAGTTTGAACTGTTACTGAAATTAAAATAAAGGCGGTCATGTTGATGAAAAAGTCAGGATTAGAAATGCATAATGAATTTTTTTTCCAGCCATTTCTGTCAACAATAATAACCTGCTTCTCATTGCCAATACTGATTACATTATAAAAGGACATCACCTGGAGTCAGTGCTCACCTGAGAGTAAAGAGCCTCCTCCTCCTCCTCCTCCTTATTCTTCTCCTCCTGCTTCCTCTGCATCTCCTCTTCCTCCTCATACTTCTCCTTCTTCTTCATCATCTCCTCCTCCTCCTCCTACATCTTCTTGTACTTGTTCATTGGCGAGATGTGTGGACTTTTTGCTTGTTCTATTTATACACTTATCATTTCAGTATGGTAATAATACATGATGATATTACCTTCATCTGATGATAATTTACCAGCAGCACTGATGAATATCATGCATTTGTAATAGGGAGTCAGGCACGTCATGACTGATGAGTCACAAACAGGAAGCAAACATGGGTATCTCAATCATCGTTCCCATAAATATTTGTTTCTGCCCCTCCAGCTAACACAGGGTCAGCAGCCTTTTTTACAAATTCCATTTAGAGATTCTAAATGCCTCATTTGTGTGGATGCCATGTGTAAATGTAGCAAAAATTCATTTTGAAGTCAAAATCGTGGTGTAGATGTTGTCTGAGAACCTTCCTAAAGGATCTGTTAGCCTCAGGCTAATCTGCAGGTATCGTGGGGCACAGCTACGTTGCCTTCCAGCTGTGAGACGAGTGCTGAGGCTGATTGCAGTCACTGAAGACAAAGTTTTTGATTCTGCTGGATGTACTTCAGCTCGTCTCAGAAATGGCTTTACGCTCTCCTCCAAGCAGAATACGCTAAGTCATTTTTTGACAGAAGCAGAGCAGATCAGGGCGACAAAACGTTGGTTTCACCTTGATTTCCGCGTGAACATTTAGAAAGCTTTCACACAAACCTCTCACATTCCAAAATGAACAAACCCTAGTGTTAATCTAGAGCTTGCTGCCCTGCTCTGGAGCCGGGTAAGTCTCGGGTATGTGGGGCTATTCCCTGAAAATGGACTAAACACGGGCTGCAAGAGTAAACAGAGGAGGAGAATGTAAACCTCAGTTGCGTGTTCTAGTGGACATTTAACCCGGGGCTGTTAGAAGTGCAGTGTGAATCGTCTGTCCCTGAGCTTAAATAGACCCTGGCTAAACAATGTGTGTTTGGAAAAAGGGGTAAGGAAAGCCCTGAGCTAAAAATAGACACTGTGAAACGTCCTAATGAAGACACGGTCATCCAACAGCAGCGTATGTGAGACTGTGACTGCACCAAACACATGATCCCCATTTGTTTCACTCAGATGACAACTGTGCACCTACTGTGCAGGTTTACACAGAAATAAAGCATGAAACATTGTAATCAGTGATTGTTTCATGTGCCAATCAATTATAAATCCAAAATCACATTAAAAATAAAGGTGAGAGTGGGATACAACTCATACAAACTCTAGGTTATTTTTAAATTTCCTGGAAAATTCACTTAAGCATTCTAGCAATTCATACAAGCTTAATAAGGAGTTCAGCACACTGCAGCACCTGCTGTGCTCTATTATTAACTGTGGTTGTAGACTGGGTAATTATTTAAGGTTACTAAAGTTCAGGACTGATAGCACGTTGTGCTCTCTGGCTAAAGGCCTTCTGTCTCAGCAGTAGTTGAAATGCATTTTATTGAGACTTATGATTCATCAGTGACCGATCTCTATGCTTCCTTCTTTCCAAGGACATTTTTTTTGTGCGTGTGTGTGAGATTGTGTGTTTGCATTTACAGTAAAGGACAGAGATGCCTGCTAGACTCAAAGGATGTGGGTTGTTTAGCTGTTTTGTGATTCTCTGAAAACTGGCGTTAACATCCACACTGCAGCGAGCTGAGCAGCATGGCAGCTCTATGGTGTGTCCTGGATTTCAATGATACTTTGTCAGTGTTGTGACCTTTCTCTCTTCATCGGCTGCATCATCTCATAAAACTGTGCTGTGTTTGGAACTTGCTGCTTGTGGAATGAGGGACTTGTAGTTTTTAAACCATTACCAGAGTTGAGAAAAAAAGGTTGTAATCTCACTTCCTGCGTTGCACATACCTATTATTAAAGGGCTGGTGATTTTTGGCAGCAAAATATGACAAAGGAGTGAACACTGCAAGTCACAGAGTGTCCATCAGCAATGTCTATTCTTATTTCCATTATTGCAGAGTCAGTCTACTCACTCGATGTCCTTCTAAAACTAATTAATCCAGTTAAATTCTGCTTTTTGCTGGCGTTCCTCATGGGAGGTCAGAGTGCAGGGCAGGATGAGCGGTGCTGCTGGAGCTGATGTGGTTTCTACAGATCAGACGCTTGCCAACATGTTGGTTTGAGCCTCAGGTAGTGAGGATGAAGCATTGTCTATCTGACTGCTTGGCAGCTCTTCCTCCTACAAAACTGCACAATAGCACTTTTTGTACTCCTCCAGTATTTCTTGCTTTTAGGTTTGTTTTACAGTAACTTGGCTCGTGCTGTTTTTTTGTTTGCGGTTATATATGAAGAAGTTAGGTTTCTGCATTATCACATGTGGAGAGTGTGAGTAAAGTAGGAAATGTTAAGACACTGACACACCACACTGACGTTCAGCTGGTGGGTGGTCATTGAGTGTCTGCGGCCAGTAACCACACACGGTTTGTGCAACATTTGTGTTTGGCATGTTGGCACAAGTCTTTCTTTACCAACAGCAGTTCAGCCAATTGAGCAGTTGGTTAAAGCAAAATGGCCGTTAATTACGCCATTTGCCGAGGCTTCTTCTGTGTGCTTTCAAAATTTCATTTTGAGCAAAACTGTGGTGTATGACACTTGCAAAACTGACTTTTCCAATTTAGGGATGAGACGATTAGAAAATTTAATGTCACGATTATTGTGAGCAAAATAATTGTGATACAGAATATTATCGCGACAATTTTAAAAATCTCATATGGAGAAAAAAAATTTAAAAATGTGAAAAAATTCTGAACTTATATTGATATATTAAGAACACATAAAGAAATTTTTAAAAAAGTGGCAATAAAAGATACTGTAATCACTTTACCCTACAAGCTTTATTGAATCATGTTTATCGGGGACATATCTTGATTAATAAAAATAAATGAATGAGGTAATGATAAATTACAAAGTGTTCCTGCATAAATAAAGGATAAATCATAAAATACTGTGTGACTAAGTCTGCTCTGTTCTGTAAAGTCCAGCTTGCATTGTAGCATGGACTATTCACGATTATGAATAGTGAGGATTACATTCGGTTATGAAACTCACCACTAGGGCCCAACCGATGTGTTGCCAATATTAATAGCCGATATTGGCCTATTACAGATATTACAGTATCGCCATACTGTACATGTTCTCCAATGAGTGCCGATATTAAAACTGTTTATTAAAGCTGGAAAAATGTTTGGACTAGTGATTTAAAATGGTGCAATCACCCAGTTTGCCC
Organism: Naso brachycentron; assembly: GCA_029874485.1. Lineage (NCBI taxonomy): Eukaryota > Metazoa > Chordata > Actinopteri > Acanthuriformes > Acanthuridae > Naso > Naso brachycentron. The sequence continues at coordinate 9,123,865 of JAQFJA010000015.1, forward strand.
AGAGGGTCAGGGCTCGAGACTAACGTCGTCCCGTCGTCCCGGGGACTATAGAAAATGTGTTTGGGACGGTCAGAGACGTCTCTCGGGACACCTCCGGGACGAGTCTCCGTTTTTTAAAATTTTTTTTAATGTGCAGTGTATATGTTTCAGTAACCATTACTTAGCAAATGAAAACTAAATCTTGTGCTGATTTAATCAGCGCGCATCTTTTCATACTGTCAGTATGATCACTCATGAAATGTTCCCGCCGGCTTCCCTCGGGCCGCAGCGCCGGTCCATCACTCATCAGTGACGATTCATCGTCACAGTACAGCACCATGCTGCGGTGGTTAAATCCAGAATCCACCCTGGGTGGCAGTGCTGCTGCTTCGCTCTCAAGCTCCAGTCAGCCCGAGTCAGAGGCAAGGATGCAGCTAATCTAAACGGAGTAAATGTCGTTTATGTTTTGTTTTTTATCCACTTAAGATCGCTAAAATGACACTGTTGACGAGGGTGGCTAACACTAGAAGGTTGCAGGAGAGCTAATTAGCTGTTACGCTAGTTGTTTGTAAGTTAGCTGGTGGCCAACTGGTATTTTAAGTTAACGGTGTAACATTACTACAGCATGAAAGGCAATTAATCTCTGGGACGGTTCGCATTCACTTTGGGACGGTTAAAATTGTTTTTCGAGACGGTTCCGGGACGGTGATGAAAAAAGTTAGTCTAGAGCCCTGCTATTAGACCGGCTCGTATGCTGCAGCCATGGACCCTACGAAGCATAAATGATGTATTGAAGATGATTTTATGTAGAACATGATACTGTATTTAGTCTTGACATTTTTTCGACTCTTATCCCCTGATTTTTTATATTAAAATGTATGTGATTCATTCCATAATTTCAATAATAAAGTGCCCTTCTCTCTCTTGCTCTCAGAAAAGAAACAAGTATAATATATATATACAAACATCAAATGCCCTGCATATAGGCCATGTGCCTCTTAAGTTCCCTGGTAAAAAAAATAAGAAGTAATTGAAAGTCTCAAGAAACGATGGATGCGTCTAGGGAGTGTAAGCCATCAGACGATACAGAGTAGCAGCAGAAACACAGTCATAACATCACTTACTGAGGATGACAGGATGGCTTAGACTTTTTATAGTTCAGAGGAGCTGGAATGTCAGAGTGCTAATTGCATGAAATGTGTCTTGTTAAAGGACATTTTGACAGGAGTTACAGCTAATGACAGACACACTGACCAGAAATGTGGTTAATGTATGATGTTCTAATTTCAGGGGTGTCATTGGAACCACTTAACTAGCCTGCCATGCTGTTTAAAATACATAAAAATAAGTTGTCCACAGTGTTTTTATGGTGGGGCTTGTCTTTTTTTATAATAAAAGTATGCTTGGATGTTATGTTAGGCTGCATATTTGCTCCTGTTTTGGTTGTAAAGACTGTGCTAAATGCTTTTCTTTCTTATCATCATAGAAACAGCAGTGGTACACATTAGCGCTACACTTGGTGTGCTGTTAGAGCAAATTTGGCTAAATAATGTTTTTCAGTCACCAGCAAAGATTAAGTTTGTGACATTTTTGCTTCTGCCTCCTTTCCTTCATTCATTTGCTGTGTTTTTTCAGACCCATGCACAGTGTAGAGATGTGCATTAAGGTAAGATCCCAGTGCCATTGATTATATTATGTCCAAATACCATCAGGATTTCTATTGTTCTGCAGTATGTTTGTGTGATTAAGAGTGCAATCACTGCACACATTTTTAATAGTTAAGTTGCTTCTGCTAAATTAACTTTCTCAGCAAAATAAACACCCATTTAATATCTGCCACCTCTTCCACCACACTCTTTTCCTCCCTATCTCTCTCTCTCATACATTTCTAATTTCCTCCACTCTTTCTTCTTACTCCTCTGCGCTCATCTCCTCCCTCTCCTCCTTAGCTCATGTCTCTTTTCCTTTCCCTCTCCACTCGCTGTCATGTTAAGGGACATGAACGCAATGAAACATCTACTCTGGGTTAAAAAAACGGTGCTGTTTTCTATTCTATCCTCTCATTCCTGTCTGGCAGTAATTATGGCTGTTTAATTGGGCCTATGGAGGCTCTGAGAGAAAATGTGTGTGTGTGTGAGAGAGAGAGAGAGAGAGAGAGAGAGAGTCTGTGCTTATGTATGTAGGAGAAGTTGTGCATGACTTGAGCTGAATACAAAATCCAAGCTGCCGCAAGACCACATAGAGGGTTCATTTAAAATCTAGAAGTGTCTTCCATCCATGTATGCATATTGAGGACGGGATCCAATAAACAATAAATTGAGGACCTTGCAGTAAGCTCTAACTAATTGTCTAGTAAACTTAATTAATCCAACGTCTTCTATAGAGTGTATTGCTATATTTGGTAATAAATGAAATTCAGGCTTTTTAAGTGGCTTTTGTCCTTTCAGAAAATCGTCCCTGACTTCAGGGAGGTCATTAATTGGCACAGGCTGTAGCACAATGTTTCCCTTTATAAAATTGATTCCCAGCCTCTAGCTTTATTCAAATGTTCTCTTCTTGACAACTATTTATAGATGGCTGGGTGGATGAATGGATGCATGGGTAGTTGGATGAGGGAAACTGGGAAGGAAGGAGGCACTACACAGGCTTTTGAAAAATTCATCAGTCATTCCCAAGTATGGTTAACCTCACGAAAGGCCAAGACACAAACCATATTTCTCTAGGCTTTTACTCGCTACAATCACTCTTTCTCACTTGTTCATACACTTCATGGTGTGCAGAAACTTTCCCAGTTTAACCTCTGAAGGCATGGCTAATGTTGTTATTTTTTTCCTTTCATTTGGGGTGTTAGGGCTAATTGGACCAAGTCGGTGTGGAGAATAAATGCTTACAGTGTGTAATGTCAAAAAATTGTTGCTGTCTGCACTTCAAGGTCAGGGTTCTTTTTTATTGTCATAGGGCATCATTTTGAAACGTTAATGCAGCAAGCACCGAGAGTGCCGACAACAATTATTTAATGGAGTACAATGATGAGTAATGGTCTTGGTGGGAGAGGGTCCAAGTAAGGGTGGAGATCTGGTTTGAGAGTCCGGAGCTGGAGAGCTGCTTACAGGATTGTACCTCGGTGTGGCTAGCAAGTTGGTTGTTTAAGCTTGTATCTTAAAAAGATCCGGCACGAATTGGATATCAGGCAGGGTATAGATGAGAGCAACGCAACGTCACGTAGAACGACACACCCCCTTCACGCCACATTTTGGGGGAAAACAAAGGGATCTGGACAGTGGCGCCAGATTCAAAAACCTAGCAGAATCACGCCTAATGATGATGCATTTTTAAGGCATAAAACTTTTTGCATTATACATTGGCATCCCTCTTCATTATTCATAGTATTTGATCACAGACATCTTGGTCATAAACAATGGGTGAATAAAATCAAACAGCACGTGATTATTAATGATAGTTATTTCCATGAGCTATGACTCTGTGCCATATTATTGTATGGCAAAAAACGTCATGAGAAGATTATGAATAGCCTGTTATAGTTGCAAGTACTAGCTTACTAAAACCCTGCTAAGCAATTAGTTAACAGTAATGCTACACTGTATGGACTGACAAATCAGCAAAATAAAGTGTCTTAAGGGCAGAAAATGTGTCAGAGGTATATTACCTGGAGATTGAGTGACGTAGTTGTATACGTCAGGATATGATACCTCCTGCCATTGCTTGGGGTCGTTGGTCCACTTGATGGATTTAGGCGGAAAGGACACCCACCGTCCCCTAATTCCTTCATTTTTTCAATGTAACACTGCCCATCATTGATCGGCAAAGACATCATATAAGAGTTTGATTAGCTGGCCATTAGTATGTGTGCTCCTAATACCTTAAAATAATGTGACATTCTTATTTAAGGTGATTAAATGTGCAACATCAAATATTTTTAATTTACCACCAGTCAACGAGGAGGGTTTGTTTTCACCCAAACAGGGGTGTGGCCTGGAAGCATTGCTCCCATCTTTATTTGCTGACTGGGTGAAGAGTAGCAGTCTCGATCATGAGTAGATGACGACCAGGTGAGCTTGATTGCTCAAGCTGAGCAGGTGTGGATACGGTCAGACAGACAGGCTGGGCTAAGCTGACAGAGTGGAGAGGATGGGGACAGGAAGGCTATACTGGCAGGACCGCCCGACATTTAGATGGTTTACATTATGTGTATTATTTTTCCTTGTATCGAAACTTAGAAAGGAATAATCATTACTAAGAGAAGAGGGGAAACGAGGATAACCCAAAACCACGTTTTTGACATTTCAGCTCTGAAGCCAGAACGCAAACCTCTCGGGGGTAATTTGGTAAGGGAAGAGCTTGTTCTAATAGAGTTGGTGAGAGCGCACACAAACTCTATCCCACACACACACTCTCACATTTAAACCCTCTCCCAGATGGTGGTATACGTTGCCCATAGGCCTCTATAAAGCCAAAGGGCCAGTACCAAAACCAGCCGTCTGTGACACTAGTCTGGAGAGAAGGTCACTCTCAACAGACACACACACACACACACACACACACCGCATCGGTATGTGAGAAAGTCTCTCGGTGCCTATGGGTTTTAATTCTCTCGTCCTGTCATGCCTGACTGGCACCACCAAGGCCAACACACAAACAGACACACACAAACGCACAGACCCAGAGACACTAGCATACAGGCCTCTAGTGCACGCACACACACAAACCCATTCAAACACCCTTAGTTCTATCAGTCAGCAATAAATTGGGTGATGGTTATATAGTCCAATCTAGAGACAGGCTTTACGGCAGATGTGCAAGTACAACTGGCAGGCATCTACACGCACATGCTCACGCACACGCACAATCTGACATTGGCCCACAATATTGCTGTTTTCTCCCCCCTTGCTTCACTAACTCGTCAGTCAGTGTGGCATTGAGCCTTCAACCTTCAGGCAATTGAGTCCTATGAGCTCTTAGTGTCTTCGTTCTGTCTTTATTGTTGCCCCAGACATTGTAGTTAAGCTTTAGAGGGGTAAGTCGATTGAGTGATAAACTTTAACTTCTGTCTCTGTTAGAAACCATCTGTGCCTGATATGAGCATTGATGAGATAATAGGAAGGAGTAGGATAAAGGGAGCAGAAAAGAGTGAAATCAAAAAGGTGAAGAGTTGAAAGTAAGACAGAGGGATAATCAGCTCAGTCTATGTATTTCATGTCCAACTCTGAAAAAACATTTAAATGTCAGCACTATTGTTGCTGTGCAATGTTTGAATTCTGATTTATTACAATTTTTCTTGTCATTGTTTCCATATAATATTATGACATTGTGATCAACATAGCACTGAGATGCTGACATTTCTCTAACAGAATCAGACAGGACAAGAAAGGAGCAGTCTTAGTAGACAGACTGTAATATAAACAAGCCAACAATTTATCAAAACCACTTTATTTTGAAGTAAAACTGAGAGTAAGTGCACGCAAACTGTCTGTCACAAGTTAAATCAGATCTGTAAATGTTATGGATGCTTGCAACAGAACAGCTCGGTCTATGATTTTACTGCACATCTCGATGTAAAAAAAAAATTAATGGACAACAATTTTAATAATTGATTAATCTTGTAAATCATTTATCAAGCAAAAATACCAAAAATGATCTGATCCCAGCCTCTTACTTGGAAGGATTTGCTGCTTGTCAATAGTAAGTTGAATGTCTTGCAGTTTTGAATTTTTACTCAGGCAAAGCAAGCAATTAAAAGAGGGCCCCATGGGCTTTTTGATAACTCTGACAGGCCTTTTTCTGTATTCTTTGACATTTTGTCGACCAATTACAGAATGATTATTTTACTATTCACCCAGTAACGGTTGCATATGAAAGCCTTGCTTCCTACCAAGATCTTCTTACCAGAGTTTGTTTCAGATCTGTCTGGTGGTTTGTGTTTCTTATAATACACTTTTTTTTTTTTAAGTCATGGCCTTATGTTCTAGATTACAAAGGAGAAAATGGCAATACTTCGTGTCCTTGGTGTCTTTTAATATATGGTCAGTCAGCAAACAATGGACGCATTTCAGTACATAGCCTTCATCAGCATTGTGACAATGTTCCACGTGTAACACTTTATTTAGTGAATGTAGTGTCATTATTACTGAAGTAAATGAAGGACACAACTATAAAAATGAGTTGTATATTATCCTTTGATAATTGTGATACTTTGTGATAAGGGTCCTATACGCACATTTGCTGTCTGCATCACACTGGTGTAGATTGAAGAGACTTTGTGGAAAAATAACATTACATGCTGTGAAAATGATCTATGATTTTGCACAACATAATTTTTATTGAAAGACCCCTGAGTTTCCTAAATACATAAATAAGGTAAATCAGATTAAGGTTTTGGGTTAACCTTGTCCATAACTTTAAATAGTTTGAATGTGAAGAAATGAAGAAATATCTGTTAGGTATCTGATGGCGGTTAATCTCACGGTCATGCTTGGTTTATATGGGATTTGTGTGCACAGTAGCTGTGAAGAAAATTATTCTATTGAGAAACAAACAACCTACAGAAGTCAATTAAGCAATATTAAACAGTGCTTTACAATTTCGTTGAAAGCGCCTCAGTCCTGACCACATCACTGTTGTGCTCAAATGACAACTTGATGTGAAAGCTCACCCTTGAGTGTAATATTACGATTATACAACTGATAGCAAAAAAATAAAATTTTTTGCAAGTGTGATCCTCGATACCATGGAAATACACTGGGGTCTGACTAATAATTGGAAAACAGTTATGTAAGTAGATTTCTATGTTTAATGAGACCGAGTTTACTACTCCAGTGAGTAGTGTGACCCTTAGTAACGACTTAACAACAGAGAGGATTTCTAGTCCCAGAAGAGTGTTTTCAGCACACAATGCTTACCTATATCAGCTGTGTTTATAACTAAGATAGCTGCCAGAAAAAAAAGAAATTCCACAAGCAGATGTAGCTTCTTCAACTGCAAACTTTACATTAATCTATAGTGCTGCTGTGTACAGACAGCTGATGGAGGATGCCAAACATTTCGATAACTCCAGACCAGTAAAAAGCCCAGAAGTCACAATTAAGGGAAAAAAGATAGAAGTACTCACTTAAAAAAGCACAACAGGATTTTATCTAACGACATATTCAGCTTCAATCTATATTTGTTAGTGTTTAAACTTCTAAAAACATTTTCACTGTGGTCACAACTAGCTGCCCTCTGGCTTTCTGCACACACACATTGCCATGGATAAAGCAGGGTAATATTTTTGGTGCTGAGTAAAGGATGCTGTTCTGCTGATTTGAGCACATTCTAAATGTTGCATTCACTGGGTCAAAACTACTCGTACAGTTATTTCTTGCACAGTCATTCAACATCAGCACATCTTTTGTCTTTAACCACCTTTTAACTTTCTTTGTGTTTGTGTTTCTGTCTTTGACTCGCTTCCCTTCTCTTTTAACCTATTTTCTTTCTCCTCTTGTCCCGACTTCAGTCTTCAGTCAGTTTTCCCCTCCCCTCTCTCTGTCTGTATATGTCCATATAACAAATGATCTTGGCTGGTTGTCCTCCTTTTCAGCACTGAGTCTGTATTTATCTGAAGCTGTTAGGCCGTGAACGCCAACAACATCCAAAGCAGATGAGCCTTGAAATTCATTTTGGAGGAACAAGAAATAATTTTTTTCCCCCTTCCCCTTCACTTTCCCCTCTCCTGTCATAATCTGTACTTTATACTTTGTCTGCCTCTCTGCTCTCACTCATCTTCCATTTCTTGTTTTTTGCAAATTAGTGTCTGCTTCCAGAGATAACCATTTATTCCATTTAGCGTGTTTGTGTGCATGTGAATGACAGTGACAGCTTTTTTTGTTCCCTCCTTTCGTCCTAGTTAATAAATTTAAAAATTTTAGAGAAAGGAAGTATGGAGAAAGTGGAAGAGAGACAGAAAAGGATGCATGAGAAAGTAATAAGATGTAGTCAAAGGGCACCTTTATACTATTTGGTTAGGTTACCTGAAGATCCCAACAGAGTGCCACTTTAATAACAAGAGGGACTGTTGGAGCGTAGAAAGGAATTTGCTGCAGTAACACTTAGGTGCAGAGTGGCACTTGCATGTACTAGGTGATGCTTGGGTATACCAGTGGGGCATTTTGGTTTACCAGTGGGGCGTTGGAGC
>JAQFJA010000015.1:9140307-9152308 GCA_029874485.1 Naso brachycentron
TGAGTGGGTGGGTGGTGAGCTCCGCTGATGGGAACAGGGGATGGTGGGAACGAATGAACGGATAGGGTGACGAGGACCATCTCTCTGCAGATTAGGACAGATTGTTTTCCCAATAAAAAAAAGAACATTCTCTTCTTCCTCTCAGTCGTTCTCCATGGGAGACGGAAACGGACTTCAAGGGTCAGCTGCTGGAGAGGGAATGCATCGTGTGTTTGTGTGTGTCTGTGTGTGTCTGTGTGTGTTTGTTAGTTTGCGAATCTGCGTCTTGGTGAGCATCTCGCTTCTGAATAATCAGAGGCAAAAACATTTCCCTTTTCCCATCACTCTTCAGTTTGACTTGTACACATTTTAACATCTACATTTCAAGGATATTACTTAGACACTTTGACTATATGAGAGTGAAAATAGTGGAACGTTAGCATTGGTGGGATACACACACAACCACCAACCATTATCATAATAATCCATATGTTTCTATTATTATCCGGATGATCCATATCTTCGAGCCAAGGCATTGACACTGGTTGTCTTATCGCAGCGTGCTGGGACACTGCGTCATTATGGAGGAGATTGTTTTTATATTTTTTGTGTGTGTGTGTGTGTGTGTGTGTGTGTGTGTGTGTGTGTGTGTGTACTTGTGTCCCCAGAGTCTGCAAGTTTAGTATGCAGGATGTGGTCCTCTTTAATCCATAATGAGGCCTCTGTAGATTTTGATTATTCTCTCAGTTACATACAAACACACACAGACACACACACACATTTGATGCACATACTAAAGTCTACACACAGTGGTCTCTGTGGCCTTGATTACTTTCTCCTCTGTTTTTTTTCCTGTGTGCTGGGGGTCGCGATACATGATCTCAGCCTCCTAACAGAGCTTTAATCAATGCAATGCACCGATCAGTGTGTGTGTTTGTGTGGACATGTGTGGAAGGGGTACGTAACACAATGAACAAATAATTGTTTCCAGAACGTCAGAATCTGTTCACACACATTTGCTCGTACACAGACACATACAGTCACACAGTTAAACAGATTGATTACAGACTCTTAATTTGTAAATCAGCTTGTAGGATGCAAGGAGGCTGTGGCAGGTGCACGGCACACACAAGGAGACAGTGTAGGATTAAGTAGAATCCATTATCGGCGTTATCAGTGGGTCACATTGGCTCCTCGCATACCATTTAAAAGCAGCACTCTACCCATAATGCACTGACAGTTTGGTAATGGAGAACAGGAGCTGGAGCAGATTCTCACGAGAGGAAACTAATATTCTCATTTGGGACGCGGAGAGTCACACACAGAAGCCCAGATGTGCTACCAAGGGCGGATGATATCTGTGTTTAAGATAAATTCACACTGCACTTTGTCAGTGGATTTATACTGTATTTTAGGTGTACTGAGCAGGATTTTCTTTAAAATAATATATAGAATCATAGAAAAGTATTCGCACTCAATCATCACTTACGATGACCGACAAGTGTGTGTCGATGTGTCTGTTCTTATTTTGCTACACTCGAAGGACATTTCTGGACTGTAGCGTTCGGGCAGTGGGTGTGTTGCCCCCAGCGAGTTACAAGGAACACATGATGAGCGTGGGCAGTGACCAGGTGCCAGACTGAGAGGTACACATGGAAGAGAAATCTGTTCTGCTTTCTGTTAGATGTTAGCACGTCCTTCCCATGCTTGCATGGGATTCCTCTGCATGATTGGGTTTCCCCTAGCATCACAAACCTGAAATGGTTCATTCACTTGTCAGAATCCTTGAGCATGGCATTAGCTTTGAGCTGGAGTTGGTCGCTGGGAGGAACCAGTTTTACTAGAGTGTAATTGTATGTGACAATGAATTCTTCTTCTTGCCGCAGAGTATGTCCTGCTGTCAATCAGTGCAAATAACTTCAGGTTTTGAAAAAATAACCCTTGAGGACTCTTGTGCTGCGTTTAAGCTTTAAATAATTTTCTGTTAAACATACAAGCCAGTGTAAGAAAATGGTCATCACTTATACAGTCAAAGGCTTCTGTTAGCATTATAGCTAGGGTTGCTAATTCTGGAAAGCTAGCAACATTTGAAAATTAAATTCGGTCTGAACCCCCCCTCTTCTCTTGGGCTCATTCAAAAGCTTGCCCCCCCCCCCCCAACATAAAGGTACAAGCACCGCGCATTGCAGCAGCTCCGTAACAGAGCAGAGAGAGGAGCTCCGCTTATCGCTATCAACTTTAATCAACCGTGTTACCTCATTCAGCGGTATGATAACACGGAACATTATCGTAATGAATGTAGAAAAACAAACATGGCATCAGAAAGACAGCAAACATTGCATCACTTTGCAGGCAGACACCCTCAGCCATCACAGACATTGAAAAGCCACAGTGATTCTGATCTTGATTTTGTTTCTTGCACTCAAACTTTTTTTTGTTTAGCCTTTTCCTGTTTGCTCGTTCTCTGTCTGCTTTGTTCAGCAGTAAAAGCTTCTGTGGGTACAGTGGGTAAGGTGGCCGCTTTCTCTGTCATTCTTCTCCGTATGACTGGCTCGCTCAGCTGTAGCTTTCTGTCTCACGATTGTGGAGACTCCGGTCATGCACAATGAATGCACAGGCAGAGTACGCAAAGGCACGACTGACAGGAAGGTATCTAGTGAATACTTCGGGCTGTCTTAATTGATTAGTTGGATATATTATAGCCTTGTGGTAGCCACAGACAATGGAATTTTATAATTTTTTATTCTCAAAGCATTTAATATTTTGACTTCCATCAGGCGGTGAAGAGATTTTCTACAGATATCACAGTAAATGATTCTAAACAGAATTACCAACCCCAGCTTTAAGCCAGTGAGAAAAGGGATTATTTAAATGTTGTGTTTACAAACAGTAAACTACAATTTCCTCATAGTGTACCTTAAAAGATAATGAAGATGTATGAGCCTGCAGGGACGGCTTCATAAATGCAAAACACGGATTTTAGAGCAAGCAAGGACAGACTTGAGAGTAAGAGAGGTTTCGAGAGCACAAGAGGAATTGTGTCTCCAGATTATAGCAGGCAGCGGGGGTTTCCTTTGCTCGGCATCTTCAAAGTTATGCTCTCACTTTTGTCAGTTTGATCATGCAAACTCAAACTGAGAGCAGAGTTAACAGCAGCATCTTCAGGGTATGTGTGTTCACGGTGCATGTACCGAGCTTAAGCTTGTGTGCTTTGTTTCTGAGCTTTAAAGGTCAGTGTGTTTTTGTTCTGCTGGTCTTTTAAGATTCAGTTTTAGATCTTCGTAGAAATCGTGGTGTTGGGTTAATTCAGTGACATTGAATTCCATGAGTCATTTTATTACAAATTTTCTTTTTTGTATCTGTAGCAGATTCAGTTGACTCTAATGAAGTCATGGTTAAAGGAAAAGTGAAAAGTATTTCTGATGCAAGTCTAAATAGCATGTCTTATTGTTGAAGTGCATTACAGTATGTTAAGGCAACTGATGGTATCACCTCTGCCCCTTGAAATTTTAAGTGTAACACAAGCTTTATTGCATTGTCACTGTGTTTAAATACAGTTTATGGGTGAATATATCATTTCTGTTAAGGCTTAGAGGATTAAGAAATGTTATGGAGTAAATCTAATATGGTTCCTTGTGTATTCGGACAACGCTACTGGAAACACCAAAATGAAACAGAGACAGTACTGATGTTTATATCCAAACAGTCTGCCAGTTTGTGGAATTACTTTCTAACTGGGCAACCTCTCTTCTTTATATTCTCCACAGTACAGTCTCTTGGCAAAGGCAGAGGTATAAGGTTGCATCCACATTGCAGACAGGTCTTGAAACAAAGATGATCCACATGAGTGGTTTAAGCACCGTAGCAGCTCTACTCTCCAGCCATACTACACACTCTAGGAAGCATACATGACCATTTAACGTCCATGAAACGGTACTTATGATCACACAGCACCTTTTTTTTGATGTGTGTGTGCAGTCAGTAGCTCCCAGGCTGGGCTCTGTACATGGTGCTTTGATGTAATCTGGCCCCAGGAAGATGGTGATAGCCTTAAAAACTTATCGGATAATGACAGAAACAACTTGTTGGAGTAATCCTAACAAGAGTCCAAACAAGTAACTTACCTCGTTACCTAAGAAACGTTAATAAAGTGTGCAGGTCTCCTTTGTGAAAACATCCACAGGTGCCCACATTGTTGTCGTTCCCTCTAACCTTCGATGTGGACATACTTTTTTGTTTAGGTCGATCAGGGCTGATCTGGGCCAACATGTGCAAGTCTTCTCGCCATTCCCGTGGAACCACTACTCTGCTCAATCAACGTAGGTCTGATGGCACAGCTGAACACGTGAATTGTCGCAATTTGCTTAAGTAATAGCTTTCCTCCTGCGCATGTAAGCAGTTGTAGCATGAAAAAATTCTGCATTTAACCACACAACAACTGCTAGCACAGAGAAACCAAGGCGAAATTTGTTATCCATGTTGACATCAGGTAGACTCACAGACACATACATCCATACGGGCAAAAACGTCACATGACTCGGGCCTGACCAATACAAAAATCTTCAAAATAAACCGAAATCAGCATTATTTCCAAACTGCTCTGTCTTAGGGCGCTAAGAAGATGGATTGGTGAAGATGCCAGGATAAAACTTAGCAATATTGATGTGACTTAAATTTAAAACATGGCAATGTGGTGCAGCCTGAAAAGCATTTGATCCCCAGTAAACAACACCCGTTTTAGTGCTATTGAGCAAAGTTCTGAAATGTCCAGTCCAATTAACTAGTTTAGCAAACAGGGGAAGACCTCATTTTCCCAAACATGACCACTTTTCTTGCTAAAGTCGTCAGGTTAAATAAAGGTGAAGTCCTTTTTGTGGTTTCCCTACCTAGCTCCAGCTTTCGAGTGTGTGGTGCTCTCACTTTCTCACATTCATATTTTATTACTCTCCATCAAATATGAATGCAGGTTTCGAGACATCACTACATGCCCACAAACAGACTCACTATTTTAGGGCCAAATCAGTGTCAACCTCTTCAGCATGTGTTTGCGTCACCGGCTTATTCGAGATTTTATGTTGCAGTGTCGAGTTAAACGCCTCTTTAGGGTACACAGAATTTGATTCATGTTGGAGGAGATGTGTTTTAAAGTCAAGGTTGTTTTACTTTTAACCAAATCAAGCAAATATATTGAGTTTAGAAAAGTTATCTACACCTACGCGTACCCTCTGGCAACTTTTCAGCCTTCTTTCCTACCCTTACACTACAATAACTCTCTACATTTGAAGGTCTTTCTGGATTTATTTCTCCCTTTATTAAATTACACCAGATCAAATAAAGCCATAGTGACAGTAGACTAGCTGCTGACGCAATGCTGGCTCAATGTGAATGGCAGTTGCTATTTATTTCAGTGTCCAGCACCGCTACTTTCATAAATAAAATATTTCGGCGCTTTACGCTGTTTGCTTTAATTAAACATTTTTATTAGATGCCCATGGCCAATATACTGAACTGTTTTTCAGCCTTGTGCCTGCAATTTCTGTAATATACTTCTAGATGCTTGAGAATGAATCATTTAATTTGCTTTATTAGTTTTTCTTCATAAAATATTCAATTAGCAGTGCTTGAATATGTGTAGACACACAGCTCTAGAATGTTTGCCAACTTTTCAGTGCCAATCCCTTGTTCTTCTTGCCTGTGCGTCCCGCCCTATGAAACTTGTTAGTGTTCCCAATATAATTTTTCTTTATCCAATGTGCAATTAGATGTGTTTATACGGGCTCAGGCTCACCGCTGCCAACTGTTTAGCGGCTCTCCAGTGCCAGTATGTCGGTGCCAGTCTTTCGCAGCTCCCTCTCCTCTCCCACCTTTATGAACGACTTTATTTGTTTTTGGTACTTCTGTATGATTCTTTGTTATCAAATATGCAATTAGGGAGGTCTGTTTCAGGTTTACAGACCAAGCACTGGCAAGAGTGTAACAACCACGTGCTGCGCTGGTGCCAGATATGTTTTCCGTGATCTCTCTGTGGAGTCAAGGAAGAATTTGTTTTGCTTTCTCACTTCACATGATTTTACCCAGAGGAATATATCATCTTGTCAGTGCCAGTACATTGCTGCCAATCTTTTCTGCTCCCCCTTCCTCTACAATCTTTATACCTTTCTCAGAATGGGTTTATTTATCCCTTTATTGCATCTTTCAAGAATGTACTGTAGGTTTGTTTCCTGCTCCTGTTCTTTCTATGTTAGCATGTTGGCAACACATATTAAGTCTGTGTTTGTAAATTAAAAATCATTGGTATGTGCTTAAATATGTGTGTTTTTGGAACCCACTCACAGTACCTTGTATGTGAAGTGGTCGGGATAACTGGATATTTTTCGTCATTGACTTTTTTTTTTTTTTTTTTTAAAACAATGACAGGAAATTTTGAAGGTCATCCGTCATTTTGACAGTTTGTTATTCACACCCCTGTCCAGTTTCTGGTGGGTGTGTCAAATTAATTAGCTATTGACTAGAAATCCAAGTGTCCAGTGCAGCAGCAGAGCGCGGCTTCAGCTTCTAGAACAAAATAAAACAGCGATGAGAGGTCGTCTGTCCGAGAGAAGAAAACAAAACCTGATGACAATCGCCTCTGCAGCGATCACGCTTAATGTGTTTGATAAAGCACAAGTGAGTGCGCAGTTTAAATCCAAATGAACCAGGAGGAAGGTTTGAGTTCAGACTCGACCACAGCAGGTCAGTTCAGTCAAATTCAGTTAATTATTTGTCAGTGGCATGTTAATGATTAAAATGTAATGGTCTGACTTTGTAAAACTGCATTGTTCATTTGCCAGTTGGTACACAATGGGACAAAGTTTTTCATGGCCTCTGCTGTTACTGTGTAGGAAAAATCATCCATCTGCTTAATGTGGTCTTTTATTAAGTTCAAGAACAGCTGTAAAAGTCTGAGAAGTGAGCACAGGGTCGTCATCAGTTCTTCATGCCATGGCTTAAATGCTTAATCTGTAGTTTGGTATGTTTATTTTATTAAAATAAAAGTGAATGAATGAAAACTATTACGTCTTGTCATTTTAAAAAATAAAATAACAATGAAGGATAGTAATTGATTATGATGGATTTTTTTTTGTCCCTGTCTGTCAAAATGAAGGACAGTTCCAAAGGTCTAACTCAACCTCAGTGCAGATGTTAAAGGCGTTAAAGAAGCTGAAAGAAGAGTGGACCTTTTTTCAGCACTGGAACTTCGTGGCACTGTACTTTTAACTTGTAACATAAATGTGCAAAATCTAAAAACCTGTGGGAGCTACAAATTGAAGCAATGACTAATTTACTGAAATTACTAAATTAGATGGAAGCTATATTTTACACCATATACACTGGTTCAGACTCCATCTTTCCTCCCATTTCTCTCCTTATCTCATTCATCCGAGCAGAGCTTCAGCTCCGACTCACTGCTGCCACCTTTTTTCATTCACAATCACACCCTCATTAATTTTCCTCATTCTGTCTGCTGCTCTTCCACATCCCAAGGGAACCCAGCACCGCCCGGGCTCTGTCTGCCATCAGGTGATGAAGTCTTTCTCTGGTGAAGTTGAGGTGCTCTGCTGCAGGGAGCTCTGCAGGGCTGCTGTGCATGATCCAGCTGGAGATGTTAAGAAAGATCCTTTTAGGTTGTGGATGATTAAATTCATGGTGTGGCAAAGGCTGTCCTGGTTCAGCTAAGATTTGCTACACATCAGGTTTGGTACTTTTTGGCTTTATTGTTGCTGTGTTGTTCCTGCCCTGTAGTTCAGTTTTATTAGTGCAATAAGTCTGTGTTGTTGCATTTGGTAAACAGTTATATATTTCCTGTGTGTTTATTATGAAGCACCAACTGTCTACTCGACGTGGTGTTTCCCTGTATCAGCTCTGTACTTCCTGTGTCACACACTACAGGCAGAGTGCCAAGGGGATATCCAGCTTCTGCCAGCTCAGTGACCAGTCAGTTATTGGTCATTCACCACGGGGTTGTCCCTGTACGTTTCAGACACGCACACACACACACACACAAATACACACACAGACACAAAAACACGCACCAACCACAGAGTTTTTCAAAAGCAAAAGGAAGCGCCGACCCGCAGAGTGAACACAGTAACACTCCGTGGAGCCGGATGGAGCTCACAAAGAGCAGATTTTGTTTCCTCTAGGAATGAATATGCACTCTGTGTGTTTGTGGGGGGGTGTGTTTGTTTTGGGGAAACACTGTGGTTTTGTCATACTGCAGTGCGGTTGTTGTGTCGTCATCATGCGAGTCTTTGTTGGTGAGAATTTAGTCCACTATACAGCAACATTGTACTGAAGCTGTCTCTCCAATAACTGCACACCTATTAAAGCCTCTGTGTGTGTGTGTGTGTGTGTGTGTGTGTGTGTGTGTGTGTACCCTGTGTTCTGCTCATGTAAATCCTCTAAACAGCAATTTTAAATAAAAGTAAAAGCCAATACAAATACTGCCTCCAATACAGCTCTCTTCAGAAGTCGGAGGGGAAAACAAATAAAAATAAAAGCAAAACAAAAGCCAATGCATCCCAATGCCTGCCCTGAGTAGCCAACACACACGCACACACACACACACACACCTATACACACTCATTTGTGCTCTCATTCCCTCTTGTCTGCCAGGCTGCCGGCAGAAGTGTTTGTCTGCAAAAGGAAATGGAATTTGATGATGAAAGTACCCTTGAAGCGGAGACACGCACGCACACACAAACACACACACAGCTCCTAAATTTCACTGACATGGCAATATGACAGAAAATATGTTTTTTCCTCGGCGTGGCAGAGGCATCAGTGGCTTTTCTCTCGGTGAGATGAGTGATGGAAGGATAGAAGTACTGGTGAAGAGAGAGATGCTGCCACAAGAGATATTGAAAGGGAAAGCGAGGGTAAGAGATCTCAGTTGAAGGAAAACAGAGGAAGAAAAGTGGAATAAATGGAGTGGTCCCACAACAAAAGACTTGAATAGAGGAAATGTTTGAAGAAAGCAGGGGCGCAACTTGAAAGTGAGGTATAGAGAGACAGAGGGGAGGTAATGAGAGATGAAGGGTGTGAGATAAAAGAGGCGTTTAAAAGGAAGAGCAAAAGAGAGAAGAGAGCTTCACAATGGCTTAACTTGAGTGTGACAAATGAAAAGAAGTGTTGTGTTGGCAAAATTTGCTATCACATAATGTATTTGGAGCACATGAGTCTACAAAACAGTGAAAGAACACAATTAGTCTCAGTCACAAAACTGTTGAAAGAGGATGTGAACATGGAATGATGGAGCATTTTGTTTGAGATCAGTTGGTCCTTCAAGAGTAACATCAAAGAGTAGGTGTGGATTTTGTGAACCCCAAGTGTAATCACAAGCTAAATCTGCAGAGCAAAAATGCATTTAAAAGCTCAAAATAAGCTTCTGTAATATGAGGCTTTAGCGGTCTGAGTTAACCTTATCAAGTTAAGGTCATTCAAGTAATAAGTTTTCCGTCAGTGCTTCCAGAAACTATTCTATTTTTATCTTACTGTGCTTTGGCACAAGAATATGTCCTGGTAGATGCTTTTTAACACAACAGCAACAGTACTCCTACTTGCGACTGCCAGGTCAAAACACCCGTTTAATTCAGCTAACAGAGACCGCTGTTAGCTTTGGATAACCCTTGCAGTGCATTCTGGCTCAGACCAAGGAGTTTGGATTTGGTGCTTTGCAGCAGGTCTGCAATAGGAAGACCAACAGAAAACTAATTGGCAAATTGTACAATAATTTATTTGTTGTTTAAGTTTTTTTTTAAGCAAATATACTAAATACTTGATGCTTTCAGGTTCTCAAATGGAACAGTTTGCTGTTTTTCCCTCTTAAAATGTACTTGTAAGCTCTGAACCTCTCCTTGAAAATGAGCCTGTGTTAGATAACACACATACGGAGTACAAGTAGAAAGGAGTTGTTTATCACTGAGTCAGTCATCATTCCTGCGTTGAAAATTTATATTTTTTCACTTCAAATAGAGCATGTCAAGCACCCATTTTAAGCTAGTCTCTTATTGTGTTACTTTATTCTCCTCTATTGTATTTCCACACCGTTATAGAAATATATTAGAAAGATTTTTGTGGAATGCTGACCCACATTTTTTGTTCACTCCCCACAGTTTAAAACTCCAGATAAAACACTAGCATAAGGCTGGTTAATCCAAAGATAGCAACCCTCCGAGGTTACAATGAGACAGGTCCCGCTAGCGCTCTGATCACCACGTGGTAATACATGCTGCGCCAAAGGCAGACTTCTTTCCTTCAGCTGGGAGGTTACACCTCGCATGTCAAGATCAAACTGTAAGCGGGCAAGGTGATGTCCTAGAAATGAGTAAGACCTTCAGGCAGCTTGGATTATTTGGGGCTCGAGTTGTCTAGCTCTTACTGTCACACACCAAACCTTCCCTGACTCTTTCAATTTCTGTTTGTCATAAATGTTTAGCTCTTACGCTAAATAGCTCCTAATGTGAACATTCCTGTCCGATCAATAAGAAGCGATGTCGTTTGCCTGTAAATGTTAAGGCAATAAAAGGAAGCTATTACAAGATCTAACAAGATGTTATTGTTTCCAGACAGAGAAAAATGGAACCTAAGCTCTTTGGGCCAGAAGGGGTGGAGTCAGAGGGAGAAGAGGGGGAAGAAACACTAACCCAAAGAAAGTGATGAACGACGAAAGAGAGCAATACACACACACAAGCTTGCAGGGGACAGGAGGTTTTATTTTGTACTCGATCATAACACTGTGTACTGGCCGTCGGGTTAGCCTAACTCTCCACAGAAGTATTTGTTTATCTTCTGTCTCCATCCCTTTATCCCTCCTTCCACCTCTTCACCACCATATGCATCTCTTTTATTTACCCCTTTCTGTCCCCATTCGCCTGAACCCTTCCTTACTCACTGTTCTTTCAACCATCTTGTCAGCCTCTATAGCCTTGACTTTTTTTGCAATCGATAACAGAACATAAATATACACATTTCCAGTGAGTGTTCACAATATTGGAATGTGACATTGAGCTGTGCCAGATCCTTTATCCTAAAAGATCCTGTGAATCATTTAAAACTATGCGTCTGCATCTCCTTATTTTTAACCAATATAGATTTACCATAAAAAGGGAAATCAATAAGGGATAAACGCAGTTACCTGGATTGACCTCGTCAAACAAAATGACTGCTGCATATTGCTGTAACCATCGTCTTATCAAAGTGAGTATAAGATGCTGCCGTCGGCTCTTTCATCAATAACGGTATCAGCAGGCATGTTGCCGTTGGCTTCCCCAATTATTAGTGTCAGCTTCAATTAGCTGAGACAACACACTTATTGATCAGAGTCCTGCCGGCTGTTTGCACTTGGGCATCCTCCTCCTCAGAGGTCATGCGACAAGCATCACAGCAGCCCGAATTAGATACTCTCACACAGCTTGAGTCAAATTTAGGTTCACACAAGTCACACCCCATGTCAGAAACTTTTAATGGACTCTTAATAGGGAGAAGCAGTTGTGATGTTTAACATTTAGAATACAAAAACACCAAATTAGACAGCCCACCACATTGGTTCAGAGAAATAGTCTGAATCGCTTTTGGGTGGTTGAATCCTAATAACTCTGGCGACCCCTTGAAGGATAACTACACCCTCAAAATCTTTACAACCCTCTCTCTCAGCAGTATAGAGGAGCGAGTGAGCAACTTTAGGAAGCGTGGCCCTGTGGCATGTTGTGTGTATTATCTGGACATTTACTTTATTAGTGAGGGAGTTACCATGCGTGGCTCAACAGCAAGAGTCTCTCTTTTAGGGAGAGGCCAGAGAATCAGGATTAACTAACCTTTTAAGTACAAGAAGGCACAAACAAGCTCATTGTAAGCAGAAAAGGCAGTTCTTTTAGCACACAATATCAGCTCTGTAGCAGTACATTCGGGCTGGTCATGATCTGATTATATCACTGTGCAAGTTACTGTGTATGGTCTGGGTAGTCTTTGTACATCACATCTC
>JAQFJA010000015.1:9219128-9229313 GCA_029874485.1 Naso brachycentron
GAGTCAAACTGTAATCAACTGGTACCAGTTGATTACAGTTTGACTCATCACAGAATTTTTGCTCAAGTGACATAAAAGGCCTATCTCTTGCAATTATTTTTAGAAAATAATTTTACATAAATGAGCACATCTTAAACTTTTGAAATTGTGCTAAATTAGCAGAAACTGAAGTGAAAAGAAACCAAACAACACATTCATTGCAGTGCTTTTTAAGTAGTGTGGTGATGTGAGTTACTGAAAATGAAAACTAAAAATTTCCACACATACAGTAGGTCAGCTTTAATAATTTTTAAAGCCTGGCTGTATTCATATATACACGCAGGAATATTTTCCTTTTTTCAAATTTGAAACGCCCATGTGTGAAAAGCAGAGTCAGAGTCGTGGTTAATGTAAAAACATTCTATATATTATATTTTAGGGATGACTCACCGATGGCCCCAGCTCCAAAGGTGTCATCGTTGAACTGGTCGATTTCATCTTCCTCTTCAATCAGTCCGTCATCTTCCTCCTCCAGCGTACAGTCTTCATCCAGGGACTGCAAGGACAGCAAGGAAGGCCGAAAGAGGAGAAAACAAAGACAGAGAGGAAGACCACAGGAAGACGAAGGAAAGAAAAGGGACATACTGAAATGACTGCTGAAAGAATTTTTGAATCACTGTCAGAGCAGACATGATTTCCTGTGTACGGACGGGTTTGGAAGCTGATAGGAGCTTAATCGGAACCTAGTAAGACCCAGAAATGATGACGATTTGATTGATTTTTGATTTCTCAGGTAGAAGGAGGTGTGTCATGTAGCTCTGCTTACACATCTATGCAAAGTATCAGAAACAGATACACACAGAACCACACACAGATGACTATCAGTAAGAGATTAGTTTGATTATCAGGAAGACTATCTACTTTGAATGGAAGCACTCTCCATCTTCAAACTGTGGTTTCACACAGCTCTGCAGTTCAGTGAGTCTAATTTAAGCTTCTGTTACACAGTATATCTATGATGGCTGATTGACTGATGAATTCTTCCCCGGATGAAAGCAACCTCACAAGTGAAACAGCTAATATTTGATCATCTTTCAATGCACAAAATGTCACTTACAGCAGCTTTGACCTCAAGTCTGAAAGGAATTATTTTTTAAAACCGTCTGTCTAAAAGCTCCTGATACCAAATATTGCACAGGTGATCAGTGAAGGCACAGGTAACTTAATGTTTGAGTCTACCTGCAGATTTTAAAGGCCCATCCTGCACTCAATATTGATAAAGTTGTACATTAGCTGTTTCCCAACATAAGCTATGACTGTCAGCTTGCCTCTGTGGATCTTTAAATAAATATAAATATAAAATGGACTTCCAGGGCCACACTTAACTATTTTAGTGTATGAATGTTTTGACAGCTAAACATGCTTCTTTCGGCTAAAACAATATGGCACATTTTAATAAGTGTTAGGCTGATTGAATTAGACACATAACTGATAAAACGACGGTGTTGAGCCTTCAATATTTATTGTGTTTTACATTGTGTCTTATAAGTTCTTGTTGTAATTAACATTAGGTCTCAAAAGTTACTTGTGTTGGCTTAGCTAGCATAACAAAATGTCAAGTAAATCAAGCTAGCACTGAGCTGATGCGCACAGGTTACAGTGTGCTAATGTAATCTTAGGAAAGTGTAACTTCAGGGCAAATTCAGTGTAACTTAAACACTAGTCTTAGTGCAACAGTGCATTTTGAGTTGAAGATATAAACCAACTAGCTCTGTAAGTACTTGGAAAGGACAGCAAATAAGCGTAACACATTAACTTTGTTGGCCAGGTAACGTTTAGCAGTGACCGAGCATGGGGCAAACATCACCCGATAGCTGTTTCGCTCGTGACACGGTTAACGTTAAACATTTGTGTGTTGCGTTAAATGTACTCGTTAGTAACGTTAACCCTCCTCTGAACTAGCAGGACTAAATAACACGAATAAACAGAACTTAGGACTGTTTCCCGGGAGGCTGTGGCACCCCATAATACAGACGGAGCTCCCTTTAGCCCCGATGCTAACGCTGACGTTACATCACGCAGGACACACGTCGATGGAAAACCGCTGTCCCGTAACGATTCACTGCGGTGCGATCAGGTCACCGCTGGTAACCACCGCACACTGGCCCTTCATAACGGAGGTTACTTTATCAACCGATAAGCTCATTCAGTCACCAGCGGACGAGACGATCACCTTCCCTCCGGCTCGTGTCACCAGGCGAGCGGGCTGCTTCACAGGCCGCCGACCGCATTGAACGTGCCAGGCGCACAAACACAAGTCAACAGTCCCCGTTACACATTATACGCCGTGTGGAGTTCACGTCACCACCGGCTGTCTCTATCACCTCTGAAATTATTCCTCACGGGGCACGCGGCTGTTGGTGGAACAATACTCACCTGAAATCGGAACATCTATCTTTAGTCTTTCGGGAAAAGAGGTGCATCGGGAGCGAGGCGGCACGCAAATGACGCAGCCGGGACGTCCACGCGAATGTGCGTTACGGAATATGGAGCGACGGGGACGAGCACGCATCGAGGCACAGGCGCAGACGTGCGCGGCGCCGATAATTATTTCCATGTAGCGTTTAAAGTACTGTGGCTGCGCTCCAGGATTTAAAATAAGGAAGAAACTGTGAAATACAGCCAACAGCGTCAGAAACGGTAAACAAAACTCAACACCAACAAAAAGATTGTGTTTGAACCTCAGCTGCTGTAGTCCAGCTTTTTATTACACATTTATCACGCTGCACGTCATGTTTCCGTACGCGCGGTTTCATGGTCAGTTTTTTGAAGATGAGGCTGATGATAGCTGTCCGGGTGTCAACCTGAGACACAGTTTACTCTTCTAATTTAAGAAAACAGGCCGACGTCATCATCAAAGCTTTCACTTTTGACGAAGATGCTTTACATCGTTCTCACTTGTTTCTGTGTGTGTGTGTGTGTGTGTGTGATGTTTGTTTGTTTGCTTGTTTGCTTGTTTGTGTATTTACTACCGCGTCACTATGTGGTGTGCGTGGGTGTGTGCGTGTACGTATGTGTTTTTGTTTTTCTACATATGTGAGGTCCGAAACCCGGATTTCCACTTACAGTGTGGGGCCCAACACTTTGTGGGGACAAAATAGTTTGAGGTATTTAAGTTTATGGGTAAGGTATGAATTAAGGGTTAAATTAAGGTCAGGGTTAGGGAAAGGGTTTGGGTTAGGCTGCACAAATGGAAGTCAAAGTAAAGGCCCCTCAAAGATAGTTGTGTGTTGTTGTGTTGTTGTGTGTGTGTTATTGTTATTGTGTGTGTTATTGAAATTGTTACATTGCTTATTACATTTTAAATAGGGTAACTAGTAATTTGTAACCTGCTAAAGCTCCAAAGTAACCTTCCCAACCCTGTGTGTGTGTGTGTGTGTGTGTGTGTGTGTGTGTGTGTGTGTGTTGCAGCCCCACTATGGTTCAGTGGCAGCTCTGCACTTTAGATCACCTGATGGCTTCAGGGTTTGGCCGTCCTTTCCCACGACACGGTCTTCAACTCCTGTTTTGGTTTGCAAACCACTGTGTGACCTGTGAAGTCATGAACTCTGTGGTCATCATGACGGTGAGCTTAGATTAGATCACAAATTAAACTAACTGCCATGTCGATGCTTATAGTAGCCCACTTAAGTTACTGTTTTCGTAATGTCTCTTAACATTAACATATAAATACATTGTTGGAAGGACCCATAATGTTAGCGTGTAGCCAGGTGGCCTACGAAGTTTTGCCACATATGAGGTCACAGCTGGGGCTGACCGCTGTGAGATTTTTGGAGTAGATGCTGATACTGATACTGTATTAGGGAGTAAGAAAATTCTGATATCTGATATATCGGCTGATATTCTATATACAATGTTTTGAATTTGGTAATAATACATGTGATAAAGATATGTAATGGAGGCAGGATATCTAACAAACGTCATTCCAAACATCAGTGCACTGAACAGTAAACACTTCACTTGTTACCAGTTAAATAATGGACTGCCCTCTGCTGGACAAACTATGTGATTACACCATCTTAAATCACTAGCCCAAGCACTTTTTCCAGCCTTAAATAACAGTTTCAATATCAGCACTTATTGGAGAACATATATGCCCATACCAATGTATCTGTGATAAGCCAATATCGGCCAATAATATTGGCAAACCAATATATTGGTCGGGCCCTATAGTTTACGGCAGTCAAACTGCTTGACGACGCACACTCTAGCTTCCGGCAGCTAGTTTACAGCTAGCTTCAGAAGAAAAGATGACTGACAGCACCGTTCAAAAGAAGTCCCAACATTTCTGGGGTGAGGCAGAAACTGACGCCATGTTAGATATTTTGAGAACATCAGTCCTGTTGTGTGGGGTGGGCATGCGTCTCATGAGTCATTAATCTGACTATGCATGCTCTGTAACATGTAAACAGGAACATCAATGGGATATTCTATAAGCAGCTCATGTAAACGCCTTTATCAAAATGTTGTCTTATTTAATATAAGGTCAGTAGTCGGATTATTGCAGCCCATGTAAACTTAGTCAGTGAAAAAACAATCCTTGTCAGTGTCAGTACACCTAAAAGTCCAACACACACTGAATGTATTAATGCATGTCAATTAATACCAGTTTCACACACAGGCGACATACAGACAGTAGAAGGCACAGCAGCTTGAATCAGCCGATCCAGTGAGTGAATGTTATAAAATATTTAAAAGAATGTGCTGCTGTTTGGACGCTTGTCATACGCAGCTGATGTGTTTTTTCCCTCTGTAGCAGCCGAAGCCGCGCATTAAAGTAATGTAAAATAATAGAATTCAAAGAAGCGTTTGACAAGTACAGGTAAATTCAGTGTTGGGTCGATGTAAGTCATTTGCTCTGTGATTCTGAAAATTACAACGCTGTGCTACAACAGAACAAGTGAATTTTCTGAAGTCAAAGTACATAGCTTCAGGCGCCTCAGTCATCATCCAAGTTTCTGTTACCCTTTGTAGAGAAGATGTTATAAGTATTTCACACTAAAAGACAAAAGAAAGATATAAAAAATACCTGCACTGTGTAAGGGTAATGAATAAAACAGATAGTAAAGACAATGGGATAATAGATAAAACAGAAATAAACAGAGCATGGGCATTTTTTAACCGTAGTTTATGAATAATAAATAAAACATCCAGTTG
The DNA here is from genome assembly GCA_029874485.1 of Naso brachycentron. Taxonomy (NCBI): domain Eukaryota; kingdom Metazoa; phylum Chordata; class Actinopteri; order Acanthuriformes; family Acanthuridae; genus Naso; species Naso brachycentron. Next base: position 9,224,325 of record JAQFJA010000015.1, read on the forward strand.
CTCACGAGGTGCATTGAAATTCTTTCATAGATTCCCAGGAGTGGTACATGTCCCCATATGCCTCAACACAGCAGCCACGGGGCATGATGATGCATTTCAAAGCCTCAGTGTGACGATCATCGTGCATCAGAGAGAAATATGCTCACTATTGCTTCATAATGAGGTGGTGATAAAACAGCTAACTTATGTCTTTACATAATACTGCCAACAATTTTCCTCCTGCAATTTTCTGTGGCCTTGGCTGCAGCAACAGAATCTGTTGTCGTACTTGTTTTCTAGACTATTGTCTATGTTTCAAGGATAAAAGATCTTTTTGACTTGAAAAAACACATCTTATGTTGCATACCCTCTTTTTTTGCAATCAAATTATTATGTCGTTACAAAAACCCACTTTTATTCCACAGTTCTTACTTAGATCCCTTACTTCCGTATGCTTGTTGTTTGCGAATATTCTGCAATCTTTCAGACTTAATGCTTTCTTATTCTGCAGTGACCTCATTTCTCCAAATGGATCAATAAAGTCCCATCTCTCCTCAAATAGGCTGCTCTACATCTGTCCATGTTGCATGTGAATGGCTATTTGTTACAAAACACTGCCCTTATTTTATATGAATGCACCAAGCAAGATGGTGATCAGTAATATTATCAGCTATATTTTATCAGCCCGAATCACTTCTGTTGGGTTTTGAACAGGAAGCAGACGCAAGGATTTTGCTTCACACCAAAATTGTTAGTATCTTGATCGCCTGCACTTTTCTTCTTAAATAAGAAACAAAGAGACAGACAGTAAAAGTGGGAGAAAGGTAAAACACAGACAGATGATCCCACAGATAAAGAAATCATCAGGTTCGGACGAAGTCTTTATCTAAACAACAGAGAGATGTCAGTTCCCTCAGGGTTGCATGCGGGGTCGCACAGAGGTCTCAGTCGTTATTGCAAGGTGAATGTGATTCCATGGTTCCCTGGTTTTGACAGGCTACATAAACAATTGTTTTCACCACAGGATTTGATTTGATTTGACAGGATACATAAACAGTTGTAACACCAGGCCTGTACCTGCAGGCACTGAGCACTGCGCCGACCTGCAGTACGCTTTACATGCTTTCCACACAAAAAGGGCCAACAGCTGCCACTGAGTATTACACATCTTTGCCACTCAAACTTCACTTCACCGACAATTTCTTTAATGCAGTTTCTAATATTTGTTAACAGGAAAGACTTTAACTTTAGCTGCCACAGTGTGACGTTGTAGATGTGTCTGATTATTATAGTATTTCAACATTTTCTAGGTGGTAGCACCACTGTGCATATAGTTAAAGAACTTGTGAACTAAGTGATTGCTTTCAGCTGCAGTAAACACAATTGTCAAATGGCTTTGCATTTAATAACTAATAAAGTATGGGTGTGGGTTAATCAGGCTATTGTATTTTTGTCAAAACAACACTTAAGAAGCTAGTTTTAAGCTTTTTATTTCTTTTAGTTTGCAATCAAGCCTAAAATGTAGTTGCTTTACATAAAAATCTTGATGGCATCTCTGAATGGTTTGATGAATTATACTCTTCAGCCCTGAAAAACTGTGTAATTACTTAATTATTCCACAGTAATAGTGACTTTTAAGTGATACTCCACCTAAAATCTATTTTTCAGGTATAATTACTCACCCACTGCAGACCTGCAAGGTTTGCTATGAAAAGTTGACAAAGAACAGCAGCTGTTGTCAGCTTGAATTCCCCCTCAGTTACAATGGATCCGGTTTGTGAGAGAAATGAATGCGCTGCAGAAGTGGGTTGACACATCTGCTGTGAAAATTTGCCACTGCTGGATTCCATTGACACCGAAATTATGATGGGTGTTTTAAAAAACGTAATTACATCTCTCCCTTTGACGAACATAAGTTTCTTCTCACAACCAAAATAAACAAAATCAAAAGAGTTGAAAAAGTTCAGATCTTGGCTCCTTTCTCAACTCTGCTCAACTGACTGATCACAGCATAAAGCAGATTTGAAAAAAAAGCATGGTGGCTCTGTGGTAAGCACTGTCACCTCATAGCAAGAAGGTCCCGGGTTCGATTCCTGGCTGGGGCAGGACCTTCATGTGTGGAATTTGCACATTTACCCTGTGTTCATGTGGGCGTCCTCCGGGTGTTCCTGTTTCCCCCACCATCAAAAACATGTAGGCTATGTTTGGTTTGTCTCCAGTCAGTACCTTTGAACGAGGTACTGGCTAACCCCGGGACTCCACTGGTTGCGTGTGTGTTCCGAAATGGCCCCGCTGTGTGTTTGGCCTCTGGAAAACCTTTGATCTGTTGACTACAAACCTGGCTTTGCTTAAATCGATGTTTCATTTAAGAAATTAAGTGAAACATGATCTGGCGTCAACACAGAGTGTTTTATTCTGAAATTACCCGGAGGTTTTAATGTTGTATCTGTGTCTAACTTCCTGTTCCACTCCATCTGCTCTGTGCTGCTGAACTGCTGCGTTGTGCTCTATCATCTGGCAAAAATAGTAGTCAAAAATAGTGCATATCTGAAGCGAAGGGCTCCGGATCACTGGAACTGCGACGGAGAAGAAACGAAACACAGCCGCAGCCAGTAGCAGCACACACATTGACTAGAGTTTACACGTCTCATCTCAACAGAGATGGACCACACGTTCATCTGGTGGAATTTAGGGGTAAGACCTAGAGTTGGTCCCCGGGTGTCACACTGTGGCTGCCCATTGTTCCTCAGTGATGGGTTAAATGCAGAGACCACATTTTGCTGTATGCTGTGTATGTGACCAATAAAGTACCTTTACCTTTATATAAAGGTCATATCTTCAGTTTCCAAAAATAACATGAATGCTTGGCACAGCTGCGCCTGCGTTGATGTCAAAAAGATGTGTGGGGGGGTAAGTTGGTTACTGAAACTTGAACACCATGTAGTTCTAATGGAGTATAATGCGTCAGTAGATGTAATGTACATGTATGAAATAAGGAAAGATGAATTTGTAAAAACCTGCTACTGTGCATGTTTCTAATCTCTAGCTGCTTTTTTGTAAGTTAAGTAATTTAAGCAATGTGTTAGTGAACTGTGTCGTTGAAGCTTTAAAAGAAGTTGCAGTTTTAGTCGAGGTAAAGGTGACGATTGATTGATTGGGAGATTCAGTTCAAGTGAAAGTCCTTAAAGACATTGGAAAGTGTAGAAACTTTATAAAGAAGATCGAAAGTGTCAGCTTATGTCCAAGCAATGAAAGCAGCTGGAGTAAATTTAGAATGAACGTGCAGTCGTGGGAGTTTTTTCGCTGGGAGTTCATGTAAAGTTGCATCACCTTCAGCTGTGCAAGATATTTATAATCAGTAGAATGGCATCTGAGTCTGGAGTGTTTTTGAAAGAGTTGTTGTTGACTGTGTATGTGTGTGTTCGTGTGCATGAGTATGTACAGTATGTATGAACATATCTGCCTGTTTATAAATATCCAATTACCTCAAGAGTTTCCCAGCATCAGTCTTTCGGCCTCTGTAATTGGCTATTCAGCTGAAAGTATGTGTGTATGATGGTTTGTGTGTGTGTTTGAGACACTAGGAGGAAGAGCTAATGAAGACCCATAGGAAAGTCATTGATCTAATAATTTTTTAAATGTTTTTCAGGAATTTGTTAAAGACTCCCTGTAAATGGGATTGAAGCCATTTACAACTCTTAGCTTCAGTGCTTTGTATGTCTTTCTATTTGTGTGTGTATGTGTGTGTGTGTGTGTATGTTGATGAGGACTTCTTTGTTGGTGTGCACCCATGCCTTCATGTGTATGCACTGCATCAACTGTATGCGCTTTAATGTTTTTTTCTCCTTTGTTTTGTTTTTGTTTCTGTTTTTTCGTGGCGTGTGCACATTTCCCAGTGTGCTGTGTTGTGCATGCGTATGTGTGTGTGTGTGTGTGTTTGAGCGCTCATTAGTAACAGTGTGCTTGTATTGTCAGTTAAAGCCCATTGTGAGAACAGCCTGGTTATCCTGGTTCTCTTTCAGCTAGTCACAGCTTATGTCGTGCTTTTATGGCATTAATTAAAATCCAAGAAACCCTCAATGTGTGGGTGTATGTATGTGTGTGTGTGTGTGTGTGTTTGTGTTTGTGTTTGGGAGGAGTGTACAAACAAACACTTGTGAGAAAAGCGTATGGCTTATGGGTTTCCAGCAGTGTTTTGTTCATGCAGGTGCAAACGCACACAAATCTGGCACCAAATTAAAGAGGGCTTTTGTTGATCCTTTTATGCAGATGTTCCACACATACATACTCTCAAGTTTTGCAGGTGTTACCCTTTCTTTTTCCTTTAGAATAAATCCCATTGGGTCGCACTGTGTTCTGTTGCTCCTGTCACAAACATACCTGTTAAGAATGTGAATGTATATCGACAGAAAGAAAGAAAAAAGATGCAGCGAGAGACTGAGATAGAAGAAAGAGACATACCTGTTAGGAGGAAAAATAAGAGATTCATTTGGCATTTAATGGAAAAAACAGCACACACACACACCTGCACACCCACTCATACATATGCACATACACACATGAAAGCAGAGCTACAGTGACAGCTCTAACAGAACGGACTGTTTAACATAGCGTCAGGCAGTTCTCCTGAGAGTGCTTAACAGAATACCTGATCATGCAATTACCATAGAAAGAGCAACAACGCCCTCTGGGCTCTGTGTGTATGTGTGGATGTATATTTGTTAGTGTGCTGTCTCTGGTTGCTGCTGTGTATTCTGGGGGAATTGCAGTTTTATGTATGTGTGTGTGTGTGTGCGTGCGCGTGCTTTCTGCTCCCACCTTGAAATTTTCCCTCACACAGTCTGTGTTTGTGTCTATGTTTGTGCGCTTTTGTGTGCAGGTTATTGTTAAATGCAGCAATTGTTTTCTGTGTTCCTTTGTAGAACACATTGGTTGCCACTATTTTGTTCTTGATAGCTACATTTGCTTGTTTCTTGCCCATGCAAAACACCTACAGAAAAAAACAGTCAA
>JAQFJA010000015.1:9268851-9279489 GCA_029874485.1 Naso brachycentron
TATTGCCCAGTCCTTGAAGATCCCCAGGGAGCCGAGAACAGGGGAGTTTGACAAGATCATCAGACGCCTGCTGGAGACCTCCAATGCCAGGGCCATCATCATGTTCGCTAATGAGGACGACATACGGTACGTGCCATGCACTTAAACAAGTGCCCAGCTGTGAAACCTCATGATTTTCCTGCTGCCATTACTTTAGTGACATATTCTGTTGAACTCTGGCTTATGCTATAATCATACTTAAATACTATATCCCTACATTACTTCAAAAAAGTCATATCATTGATGTCAAACTATTGCTATTATTGCAGAAGTAAAAGATTCTTAAATTAATTTCTCTTCAGCCTATCAGCTTGTTAGGACCACTGCATTATGTATTTGTTGGCCTTATTCAGTGAAGCATTTTTTATTTTTCACGTTTTAAAGTTACAGTAGATAACTTCTGCAAACGAGCTAACAAGCTAACGTTAGCTGTAGCATGAGACTCTTGGGAATCAAATCTCCAGCAGCCTTTTGCACTGGCTCGCACTTTTTTTCTTTCTTGTCGCTCTTCTAAGTCCAGTTTAAACCGAGACAAAACGATTGTGACAGAGTAAACCAGTCCATCTCAGCTCGAGCAGACACTCTGTTGTTGGCAGAGGTGAGTCAGAGCATAGTGAGCTAATCAGCTCATACCGACGTCACCTGTCGCTGAGAAGCGCAGCGTAGACCAGCGAATTAGGAGAGAGAGAACAGAGAGCGTCACTGATTTCTCATTTGCCCATGAAACCTTCGTCCCTGTGGTAAAGAAAATATCATGGTAAAAACAGGACTTTTTTTACCAATTTAGCAGCGAATGGTGTCATTTTTCAACCACTATTACACTGTTTAATCAGGCTATACATCATAATGACAAAATTAAGCTAAAAAAGTTGACTAGTGTCATTTTAATCATCGGTCGATGAGAGGAGTTCACTGTCTTGATTAATCTGACATGAAAAGCACATGTAGCCAACAAAGTGGATCTAGCCAGAGGCACCAAGTGTCATGTCTCCGTGTTGTTCTTCATTTCTCAGCCACATAAACTCTTTTATTCTCTGATCTTTTGTGAAACAGACGAGTTCTGGACGCAGCTAAGAGGAACAACCAGACAGGTCACTTCCTGTGGGTGGGTTCAGACAGCTGGGGGTCCAAAATCTCACCTGTGATTGGCCAGGAGAGAGTGGCCGAGGGAGCCATCACGATTCTTCCCAAACGAGCATCTGTGGACGGTAAGAGTGTGAGTGATGAAAATGGAGACACATACCATGACTCCATGTTCTTATGTTATTATGCACACAAGCCATCAGAAACTGAAAATTGCGAAAGATGCTAAAAAAAATTTCAATCACACTGCCATAATTTCCACACATCTGACTGTGTGACAAATGAAAGGAAGCTGAAGTTGTGTGTGTGTGTGTGTGTGTGTGTGTGTGTATGTACTTGTGTGCGGTTGTTCAAAAGTCTAATAGATCAAATTAAGGGGACGGGGGAAAGACCAGTAACAGAAAGTGAAATACACTCATGTTCCCTCGCTCCCAATCCCAGCAGGCAACAAGATTTTGCCATTAGGCCAGGCAGGATATCCTCATTTACTCCCTGTCAAAGCTCCATATTAGATAATTGACTCCTGGAGGGACACAAAGGCGACAAGATGTAAACCTAAAGTGAGGGAGAGAGAGAGACTATGTAGAGGTTTAAATTAATCAAAGTCAGCTTTGACTGGGCGACACGAGGGAGCGCGCTATGGGGTCTTCATGATAGGCAGAATAGATGAGAATGACGGAACCAGCGAAGGAGTTATGAAGAGTGCATCCACTGTTGCCAATTTATATGATACACCTGACAGTCTGACGCAATATATTGCAATAACCATGAAATGCATGGAGATGTGCTTCTGATGCGACTCAATACAATACCTGCATTACTTTTATTCAGAGTGTCTTTCAATAAATGAATTTGACACACCCAAAAAACTGCAAGAATTATCGTCTTCTGCTTTATGTGCAACATTGAAACATTGAGAAACAATAATAGATAGTGAAAGGAATTTATTTTATGTATTTCTTTCTGTAGACTTAGATGCAGTCTGAGTTTCAGTCCAAGATGAAAGATGCACTGATGTCGATAGGAAGCTGATCTATATTGTGTAGCTGGGACAGCGAACAGTCGATTTTGTCGGGCAGTGGATCGGCCCCCCTCCTACTAAGGGGGAGGAAAGACAGTTTGAATTAGCAAAGCACAGCTGAGAGGCTGAGCTGTTTGGTTAACCATGTCCTGCAAGTGCCAGTGTCTTGAGATAGACTGTTGTGATCAGCCACCTGTAGCCACAAGGTCCATCCTGGAGCAAGTTTCCGTATCCAAGTAGTGAGATAATCAAAGCCTGGGTCAAAATATCTGCCACCTAATGTGTGAGGAACATCCTCCTCGTGCGAGGAAAGAATATGAAGGAGTGGGCTGTTGCTATAGAACAGCTGGCCCCTCAGGTTCCTTGTGGAACACAGACACACACACACCACAGTGTTCTCTCGGAAGTCAAAGCTGCAGGAGGTGAAAGAGTCTGCCACAAAACTTTTAGCTTGTACGGTGTGATTTTTACATGGAAAAAAACAGACAATGTGTATCATTATTGTAAAATGATACATGGTGGCTTAGTGGTTAGCACTGTTTCCTGGGTTTAATCCAGGTTATTTCATCTAACTTCAAGAGGGTCCTGGGTTCGATACCCGCCTGAGGTAGGACCTCTCTGTGTGGGGTTTGCATGTTCTCCCCGTGTCTGCGTGGGTTCTCTGCAGGTACCCCGGCTTCCTCCCACAGTCCAAAGACATGCAGGTTAACTGGTGACTCTAAATTGCCTGTAGGTGTGAATGTGAGTGTGGAAAATTGTTTGTCTCTATATGTCAGTCCTGCCATGAACTGGCAACTTGTCTAGGTTGAACCCTGCCCTCGTCCAATGTCCTGCCCCCCTGCGAGCCTGTACAAGGATAAGTGGTTACAGATAATGACTGACTGAATGAATGATTATTGTGAAAGGGTCTAGCAGTTGTTGTCTCTGCTTCCAGTTTTTGTGCTAAGCTTAGCTAACCACATACGGGCTTCAGTTTTATGTATACTTTACAGCTTACCACAATAGTGATATAGATCTTCTTCTCTAACTTTCAACAAGAAAGCAGTTGTACCTCTAAAAAATTTCCAAGCATTAATTTAGTCAAAAAAACACTGGGAACTTTTATTCTCCTTAACATTTACTCACTTTTTGAAAATGCAGTATTTCCATTCCCAATATGGAACAAAACTCAGCTGTTTAAAGAACCCCACAGTTTAGCAAATGTTTATTTTTTTAAGAGCATCACGTCTGTGATCACAATAAGAGCATGTGATCCTAGTTGACATGTGCTACCTGTTGAGCTGCACAGTAGGTGAACCGACTGTTCTCAGCAGTCTAAATATCAATTGTGCTACACAGGTGCACACCAGTTTCCCTGACAGCAGAGGGGATTAATCAAGGCAGCTGCTGTCAGCTTTTACAGCGAGTCAGACATTGTGCAGGCTGTCTAAGTCAGTCTGATAGTCCCCAGCGATCTCCCCACCCTCTGTGGATTGTTTCGCATGCACTGTATCGCCCTAAACTACAGTCTCAGTGGTGTGGAAATGACACCTTCTTTTTATTAGTGAAGTTGAGCTCCTTACAGTCTTCTTGGGACTGACATGAAGTCCACAGGAGCAATAAATAACTCCTGCTGTGCTCAAGGAGCCAACACACAGGTGATGATGTTAATAAGGGTTATGAAGCGATATAGCGATAAAGGACGGCATCTAAAAACTCCAGTTTGCAATCTTTCCTAGCAGACAACAAAGCAAAAAGTTGTTTTCCAATTAATTTGGGTATGAACCAAGTAGTGCACAAGTACAAGTGTTTTTTTGTCTCCCTCATTTCTCTTTTCTTTCACCCATCTCTTTATCTTAGCTTGCCAGCCTCTGACAGGTATTTCCATTCCTGTGAGTGGAGAAATGTGTTCTTCCCTGATTCTCCCCTCTTTTCTACTTATTAAATTGGACAAGTTGCCGAGGTACACAGTGAAAGCTCTTTCGAAAACGTTTGCTCAACCTGCTCACGGCTTCAGTGTTCAATAGGAGCTTCTACACTGGATGACTCCGCAGAAAAAGCTTTTCAGTCATACTTAATATCCATAGGCTATGTATGACATGTGCTCTTTGTGGGTCAAAACATATTACACAGCCATGAACATCTCAGTTCTCACTGTAAATAAAAGTACGCTCAGTGGAAATTAAACCATTATAATCAGAGTGATGCTGGTTGAGCCCTTTTTGTGGACAGGACAGATTCACAAAGGAAAAATAGAAACCCCTTTACACCCAATATATTTAAACCATTACCCTCTCTGTTTTTACAGCATTTGATAGGTATTTCCGTAGCCGCTCGCTGTCCAACAACAGAAGAAATGTTTGGTTTGCTGAGTTCTGGGAGGAAAACTTCAACTGTAAGCTCGGGATGCACGGAAAACGGCCTGGTAGCCTGAAGAAATGTACAGGTAAGACTTAATACTTTGACTCCCTGAATTATATGACTTGCTGTTTTCCACCATTTGTAAAAAACGAACAGACAACAAAAACAGCCAGCATTTTCTCCTTAGACGGTAATTAGGTGAACTTTGTTTGGATTGCTCCGTATTACAGACACAAAAAGGGGAAAAAATCGGCTTAGATGTTTAATGCCTGTAAGACAGGCTGTAAAGGATCATTTGGCCAGTTTGAGAAGAGGAGTTTCGCCTCACTAAAGTTCTGTGGAGTGTTGTGAGTTTTACACTCTGACAAATCTGGCAGGTGGTCAATTCTAATTGGTCTTCTTTCATCCCTGCTCCACATCAACTAGAACCTTGCATCTTGCTTCATGTCTTTCTTCTAGTTTGTTTGATGCAAAACTAGCCAAAATGCTAATCAATGCAGCCTCCAGTTTAACAAATTCAAAAACTATTTTGGTATTTCTGTCTTTTGCCGACATTTGTCAACAGCTTCAACTTTTTACAAGACTGAAATGAGAGAAACTAGTTCACACTAAAGTTGCTTTCACACCTGATATGAAAATTAGAAGGTTTTTTGTTTGTTTGTTTGTTTGTTTACCCGAGCTGGTTGTGTTCACATTCACACCTATTTATTTGCTTTGAATCGAATCAGTTGATGATGTGCTGAAGTGAACCAAAATTCAGCTGCGCCATACTTACTGGCTCAATAAAGTTATGGAAAAAACAAACAAACAAAAAAAACCCCAACAACAACATTCCATTCATGCTGGCCCCAACATGGGTACAGACATACCATGTCACTGTGGATGATCTACGACTTCATTGGAGCATCCTGGCTCCAAAGGGACAACAGGGACAAACACTGGGATTTAATTGGTATATATAAATCCTAAAGTGAGCACAGCTGGCTCTGATCAGTAAAGTTAAAACACAGATTACTGTAGCTGTCAGGCTAGAGGGAGAAATAGACCTCATCAAAAACTGTCCTGAAAGTGTTTTTATTTGTGCTCCAACATGCCCTTCTTTTCATCATTTTTTTTGTGGTGTGCGTTAACGATATCTGTGGTTTGACCTGCCTTTTGCTGTCGTATCAAAATGTTGACAGCTTGTTATTTTACACAAGGCCAAGCGCTGCTAGTGATGTGTAACCTACATGTCTTGTGCTGTGTGTGCCTTTCACAGCACCTACAGTTGCCTCTGGCTACACAAAATATAGCACACTTAGAGCCAACTTAGTGATGCCTGGGGACTTTTCCTTTATGCATGTCCATTATAATGAACATAAAACTTTTCCATGGTAGGTTCTGCATGACCCCAGGCTGCTGTGATTGAGTCTGTTTGTTTATGTGCTTTTGTGAATTCCCTGGCTGATTCCCACCATTAATTCACATAATTAGGTTTGTAAGGACAGCAACTCCCATTGACCATCTATTATTTGCTGTGGTATCTGTATATGTGGGCATGTATGTGTCGAGGGGCGCTGTAGTTGTGCGACAGACTCCATTAATTCCAAGTACTGGGGTCGGCGACCTCCAGATCATCAACACAGGAGCCAATCAGCGGCCTGCTGCTCAAGGTCGCTGTGATGACTCAGCTGATGGGTGGATGTGGAAATGGATGCAATTATTGCAAGTGACTGGGCAGAGAGAGAAGAGACAAACAGAAGGAGAGATAGTGAAAGTGAATGTGTCAACATGTGCAAATAAGATAATAAACAGAGGGAACAGGGATTGAAAAACAATGTTTGGATGCACAAATTAGAAAGCAGGAGAAAAGGAAATGATAATAAAATACATGAATAATGGAGGAAATGACAAGTGAGAAAGGACAATCCGATAAGACACTTTAATATCGAAAAAAAGGAGCAGGAAATGAGAGCGAAAGCCTTCTAAATCTGTGGTAATTAGGCCTGCATATGACCTGAGGTCAGACCTTGAACAGGTTTGTTAGATAAAACTCCCTCTGTCATTTTTAATGACACCAGCAACAACTAATATAAACTACAGCACTTTATGATCGATATCAATGACGTCAAGACATCTTAAGAAAAAATAGTCAAGACTTTTTCCTTCTTTTTTAACAAATTCAGATCATTTATTTCAATAAAAGTTGTCACTGCACTACAATGCTATAATACAAGCAAAAATCCTGCATCGAAGCCACTTTAGTAAAAATAAAGTATTTTAGAAAATATTTGAGAATATATATACTTACAAAGGGTTAAGGTTGATGCATCATTTAAGATGATTATTATTTTTTTTGTATTTAAATCTTGATCTGAAGCTGTCAAATAAATGGTGTGGAGTAAATTTACCTCTGAATTGTACTGCAAAAGAAGTCTAAAGAAGAATGACAGTAAAAGCACCAGTACAGCACATATACCTCAAATTTGTAAATGGGTACAGTTCTTGCAAGTAAAAGTATTTTATCACAGTCCAGCACAGTAAAAAAATTCTCTGCTGCTTACATTTAAAAAAATGGGAACATGCTGTAAAGTTACAAAATACAGCAGTTAGTATTTGACATTTTACATTTATAAGATAAATGTGAATGCAATCTTCAATTTTTTTAAAATGAAAAACTATTATTGAATCAGCATTTGAGATTTTTGAAACGGTGTGACATATTTTTCAACATTGTATTTTCACACAAAATCTGTTAGCTGACAATCAGTAGCTGCATCGTTAACATTGCAAAAATATGTAGTGTGTTTTCTGAAGTGGTTTAACTCTAATAAGTAGCACCAGCAGATAAAGAAGAGAAACTGCAAAATGTCACGTCGCACATTTGGAACCCTGCCTTGCAATTCTGAGCAATTGCTTGGTTTTATCTGATGCCGGATGTGTGCATCAGTGTTTCATCAGTCAGCGTTCAGCTGGAGCTCTTTCAGCATATGACTCATGCAACTACATTGCTTCTGTTTTTTAGTCCCACCTGCAAGATATATTTTTTTAACTTGTCTTGCTTGACTGCAGAACAAGTTACAGAAGCCAATGTATACTTAAAATAAAAACACACACATTGTAGTTGTTATATAATGTCTTTTGATCTGCCATTTGTGTTTTTTCAGTGCCAGACATCCATTCCATTAATTTTATTTTAATAATTTCCCTTTAGTACATTACCTGAACTTTCATCTTTTATCATTTCATAAAGACAATAAAAGAAAGGGGAAATCCAAGGCACTCAGGCTTTTGCGTGCAGAAAAAAAGTCTTTTCTTCTTCCCAGCCATGGCTGATATGGTCATAAGCACATCAGCCTGGACGACACAGATACTGAAAGAGAAAAATCTGTTCTGTCGAAAGCGTGCAGTCAGGTAAAACTGATGCCCGAGGGGAAGCTGACTGAAGCAGACACCAGATCATAGATAAGCCTGGATGTGGACTTACATGCTGGCAAACACTGACATGCCCAGTGGCTGCAGATACGATCTCTGCTGAGTGCCAAAGCTCTTGTTAATTAATGTGGTACTTTGACACCCGATCCTCAAGTCCCCCTGCTTTCTTTTTTTTATCAAGATAGGAGTGTGTATAAGTCTTGGAAGCTCTGTCTTTTGCTCTGTTTTCCTCACAGACACCCTTTTTATAATTGATCCACTAAGCTGAAGTACAGTATGACACAGAATCCTGAGTAAAACACAGTTTGCACTCATAGGAATTGGGTTCCTCTGATCTGAACAAGATGTGCTCCTAATTGGAGTAAAACGTCAGAAAAATGTTGAAGGCTGAAATATAAATACATCAAATACATGACTGATCTCAGATGTGATTGATTACAGCGCTTCGATTTTCCACCGCTTCCAGGTAGCTTAAAATTTTACCCATAATCCCATCATGCTCTGCAGGATGGATTCACTGATCTCATAGGAAATGCTTCTCCCACTCTGCGACTCTGCTGGAATCTCAAATCATCCCATCATTGTGCTGTGGAGCCGCCATTTTTCCTGCTCTGGGCTGGACACACACACACACTCACACACATCACGACAGGCATGGACACGGGCACACATGGGAGCACACACAAACAGGGCAGAACACTTACACACACACACACACACATTCTGTCCACACACTTTCCCACCCGGGCCCATCGATGGATCTATTCCACATGTGAATAGCAGTGGTTGTGACAGGAGCAGTAAGCCTCAGGTACACACACAGGAATTGTGAACAGGAAACAAGGTTGTTACACTGCTGCATCTTTTTTTCTTTTCACCTGTGTGGGTTGTGTCACTCTCGTGGGAATTACACCAATATTTTATCTTTCTTTTTCTTGGCCTTTGTGATCTTGCTTTACTTTGTTGACTGTCAGTCTTTACTCAGCTTTCTCTCTGTCTGACTTCCTCTCACCTCACCCTGTATCTCTGTTACTGTCTATCTAACATTTCTTCCTGATCAAGCAAATTCCTGTTAAAAAGTATTAATAGGGTGAACAAATTGATGAACGGTATTGACAAAAGGCTGTCTGAATATTTAGTAAAAACTTTTAGGAGGCAAACAAACTGTCATATTTAGAGTTTCCTGTTTTATTTTGTAAGTTCTCTCCTTACGTGTCATGCTTTGTTCTTCTTCCTGTATTTGTTTGCTTTTCAGCTTTTTTTTTAATATGATTTTCACCTTTCCCTCAGCTGATTTTCCAGGGGAGAATTGATTTATTGTCTGACTCCGCTACGGCAGGCGGTGATATGCTCCGTTCAGCTGGATGCTGTGGGATCTTCATCTGGTTAGCCAAACAAGTTACGGACAAGTTAGCAAGCAGCTAGCAGAATCCATGTTGAAAGGTGAAAATGTGGACAACTTTGCAGTGCAGTCCACTTCATATCTACACTTTACTTTTGGTACAAATTCAATGCACGCTTCCCCTTGTTCTTCAAGGATTCTTGTTTCTTCTCAGCTTTTTTCTACAAATTTATGCAACAAACTCCGCAGCGAGGACTGTCGATCACGCGCAGATTGCTTAGACCAGTCCAAGTCTAGTTGAGGTGTGTACATGCACTCCCAGTGGCATTATCTGGGTGTTAGTTAAACTTCAAGAAATTTGATTTAGTATGATTTTAGTCGGACCAACATGTTTACCTGTATTGAAAAAGTCTGGTTTTAGCCGCACTAACACAATAAATCAGTTTTCTCTCACGTCATGTTAATGCACTGTGTGTTTCTCCCTCCTGGAGTAGCCAGTTCAACTGCATCATTTCCCCAGTCCTGCTTTAGCTTCTGTGTTTGATGGTCTTGTCATTCTTTAGATTTTCTGCCTCTGGTCCCTGTCCTTTATTCATTTGTTCCCAGTTTTTTGTCCCCCCCATGTTGTTGGTTTTGTCTCAGTCTCTTTCTTCTCTTTTGTTTTCTGATAGTTTTGTCTGGATTTTAGCTTTATTATTAAAGCTCCCTTTGATTTTTCTACCCGCCTGCTCTTCTTTCTTCGTCTGCTTCCTCACAACACGAACAAAAAAGTGATGGGATTTAAGTATAAAGGGTGATTGATAAGGTCATGCTTAAAGCAGACAGAGATGAGTCATATTTTAAATTAATTTTTCCACTTTCACATACTGTAAGAAGGGTCCTTGTGGACCTCCTTGTTTGAGCCCTTGAGACGTAGGTAGCGGATGAAATCACAATGATCGAGATTGTCTATTTTCTTAGACAGAGCTGACTTGCAATTTTCAATAACCAAAAAACAGAAGTACCTCAAAAGTTAATTCTTCAAACTTTCTACATGATCACTCAAAAAGTTGAACTGTACGGTATGTGCATGTAATGAGACCCTATAACTCATCTTCTACCTTGGGCCAAAAAACTTATCAATTACCCCTCGTATTTTACGTCTGAATATTTATAAAGCTTTGATCATAGTGGAGGGGATTGTCAGTTATAATTCTGCAGAAAACTTCTTCAAGATTGCCATTCATGTTAATGCCCATGCAGTAATTTGGGTTCAGTTCATAGCTGTTTCTAAAATATTTCTGTCTCTGTATCTGTCTTTCCTGCTGCTTTGCCCTCTCTGCCTCACTTCATCCCCGACTTATTCTCACAGTCACTTGCTCTCACTCCCATTGATGTGCCCTCAGTCACATCTTAGATT
>JAQFJA010000015.1:9373761-9390282 GCA_029874485.1 Naso brachycentron
CATCTCTGTCTCACACACACACACATACTCACACATACTCTCCTCCTACCCTCTCTAATCAATAATGGATAGAGCCACATAGTGATAGGCCACCTCTCCTTTTTTTGACCCACTCAGATTCCGTGTAAGAGGGCAACATCTATCAAGACTGTTATGCTGCCAAACCTTGCTGCTACTGCTGCAACCTGATTAGAAGGTCTGAGTCTGCGAGTGTGTGTGAGCATGTATGTGTGCAAATTTGCAAAAGGGCAGGGGGAGCAATTTGATAACACCATGTTAGGCTGGGGCGCTTTACATTTCTATTCATAACCCCCCTGGGAGGCGCCATTCATGCTCAATACGCCGCTACACACCCGTGCTGCAATTTCAAAATGCGAGCAAATGCTACAGTGATTATGGTGAGTGAAATCATTATGCTTACCACACAGCAGGTGGTGAGGCAGCACTAAGACCAGAGCTAATCCTCGGAGGGCTATCTCTGCAGCAGAAAGAGAAACAGAATACAATTAGTCACCTTGACTTTTAATTACAGGCTGTTCACTTGATTCAAAATTCGGTCAAAGGCCACTGGTCAAGCACATGATAATCAAACAAAGGCACAGAAAGTACTGAGCAGTTTACTCAAATAGAAATGTAAAGAAAACGAGAAAGAGAGATAGAGAAAACGTCTCATTTATATGTGTTCAGGCCAACAGTGTGGCTGTTGCCTTAAATTTTAGCAAAGGGTTAATTAAGCTGCAGAACTTACTTTGTGTGACATTCGTTATAGAGATTTTTGTGACAAAATGTTGAGACCGGGGTGAGTGTAACCTGAGAAATGTACAAGTATGTATGAGGAGAGTAAACAACAAAAGTCAAGTGGGAACAAAGTGAAGGAGGATTGAAAAGGGCGTTTTTTGTTCCCCTTTAAAGTGTCTTGGTGGTCAGGTGTCGTCTGTGGTATATCCAGTGTTCCCGCAGTCATGTTTCACAGTTCAGTTCTAACCAGAGACTATTGTCTTGTCCTGTGGTCCCTTTCTGTACTTTGTGTGGTTCGCCATCAAAATTACTTGTAAAGACACATAAAAAAAGAGAAATACATTTTCCATATGTGTTTGCATGCTACATATCTGTAACAAATATGACAGCAAGGTAGACAACATACAGGTGTGGCTTAAAAATGGTAGAAATTGTAGAAATTAATGTTCTATCAGTAAACTAAGATTATACCAACTAAGCTATGGCACACTGCACTATTGCAGAATTTGACAGGGAAAGAAGGATTAAACTGAAGGTATTTTAACTAATATTATCACCTCTATTCAAGTGTATTATAGCCATTAATCACTGTTATAGTCTGGGATACCTTTACAGCCCACAGATTTTGAAAGAAGAGAAATAAAAAAGCAATTTTTTGTGCTTTAGGACTCTGTAAATGTGTGTGTCCCATTTAATTAAAACAGGTTGGAGATAAAAATGAAAAGCAGCTTGATAATGTGACCAAAACTGTGTCAGTGGAAATGATCAATGTCCGTCTGTGTGCTTACAGAATGTGTGTGTTGAAGGACTTTGTTATGTTTTGTAAATTTATTGCCTGGATTTTATGGATTTTTGGCTTTTTACGTCTCAGTCTGCACAGATCCCCAACTTGCCACATGTGAGTAGTTCCTAAAAAAAAAACAGATTCAAATGTGTCAGTGTTAGTTGGTGCTGATCGATCTGTCTGTTTCTGTGTTTGTGTGCAGAAAGACAAGGTCTTTCCATTTGAAAGCAGTATAGTTGGCTTTGTCCTTTTCTTGCGGTGGGGGTTCATAACAGTGCTCGCCATGAGGCCATGATTAGCTGTTACTTGAAAGAAGATGAGCTTTGCAGGAATGTAGAGTAGACAGAACAGCCAAATTAGAGTAGAAAAAGTGATAAAGATAAGAGAACAGGGTTGGAGAAGGGGAACTGGAAGTCGTATTAATGAAGCTAATGGTGAGGGGAGAGATGTTGAGAAGAAAAAGGGACAGAGAAAGCAAAGTAAATAAAGGAGAGTAGAAACTGAGGCCAAATTAGAAAAGATAGCGTGGATAAGAGGAGGAAAATAATGTGAGATGTGGAGGAAGGAGAAAGGGTGAGGACAGAAAGACTGGAGCAATGTGGGAGATTATGAGTGATGATTCATGTGGGAAAGTAAATAGAAGTGACAGAGGAAAGTCAAGTTGGGATACTGTAGGGCAACTGACAGAGCAAGAAAAGAGCTCATTTACCCGTTGAATAGTGTCCTGTCAAAAAGTAGAAATCTGCACTCAGAGTCTCATTTTTTAAAAATGAAACTGACTCAACTGCCCTACCACTGTGTGGAGGAGCAGTCAGAGGAGAGCCGGGACGAGAATCCTTTTGAAGGGAGCCCTTTGATGGAGTTTTTCTTTTTGTTTGTATTAACTGCAATCATTCATCACAACCTCTTCCCCAGTGGTTGAACAAATTCCAGCGTGGCATGCGTGCACATCTGTGTGTAGTGTGGGCTTGTAGGAGTGAGCGTCTCCGCTCTGTGAGTGAGAGCAAGTGTGGAAAATTGGGTACGCATGCATGACGTGACAGGAACAGGGGCTGAATAAATATTTCACATGAGGTGCGGTCATATGGTCCTTCCCTGTGGCTGCTCGGTGTGTGTATGTATACGTTTGAATGGGAAGAAAAAAAGCAAAACCCATCGAGAGCTTTGCTGCATGCATGCACACATTGTTAAGTCATGCAGTTAGTATGGAGATGGCAAAGAAGAATTGGGGAAGAGAGCTAAGCTTTAGGGTCATAAAAAAACATAGAATAAATAGCTTTTTAGAAAAAAGGAAAAAGGTGATCGTGGTTAAAGGCAAAATGCCGACAAGTGAACGGATTAAAGCAGAGAAAAAGATTCAAAATGAATGGCAAATAGCAAAGTTACAGAATTACTACAATATTTTAGACAAATAGAAATGGGGTCTAAGCCATTCCTTGCAAATCACATTGCAGCCTTCCATTAAAGTGCATTAATCCTGTAATAATGCGAGCTCTGGACTGAAAGTGTGTGGAATGTAAAGGCAACAAGTTTCAGTGCTCCCGTGGCAAGTTTATAGTATTTTGACCTCACGTTAATCCAAAGTAATGGCACAGAATACGATGTTAATAATGTTTTCTAATCAATTATTTTTGGTTTAATATTTTCTTTTCTTGTTTTGTTGTGAGAGATTATGATTCATACACTCCTGTCATTCCTTACCTGTTCTGGAGTCCTTCGCAGATGGTGAATAATACTCAAACTCCCGCTGACAGTGCGAGTAGATGATGCTGCATGAGTTTGACAAGTGCTGGCAGTCTTTTCCTCTCTCACGTAGTGCATGTACAGTATACTGGAAACACATAGCTCGACCTATTTTGCCCCAGGATTCAAGTTTTTCTTTGAAAGTTGAAAATATATTCCCACTGGTGTGAAAGTGCTTTTCGTGGAGTAAAAATAGGACGGTAGCTGGCCGCTTGAAGAGGAAACTATCCTCCAAATTCTCACCCTGGTCTGGTTAGATTTTGATGAACTATACATTATATATACATGATACTACCATCTAGAAGAGGTGGTGACATGCACCGGTTGTTATTTGATAAATTATATAGTCCTATAAATTATAAAGTCCTATGGGTCTTCATGAAGAACTGATCTTGACCTGTTTCTTATGATCCACTGGATACTTCAGTATGGTTGTTTCTTGGGGCCATTAAAAATTGTTTGTTCCCATGGGGACACATTGTTTTTGATTTAGCACTATTTCTATACTACCATATATAGGCTTGATTTATTCTATATGTCCATAGAGAAATT
Organism: Naso brachycentron; assembly: GCA_029874485.1. Lineage (NCBI taxonomy): Eukaryota > Metazoa > Chordata > Actinopteri > Acanthuriformes > Acanthuridae > Naso > Naso brachycentron. Next base: position 9,377,579 of record JAQFJA010000015.1, read on the forward strand.
GAGGGATTCGTTCCATTTAAAAACTTTTAAAATGCATTAAACTAAATTTTGAAATGATATATTGGGGTTCAGTTGCCCTCATGATTCTTAGCTGTTATTGGAATATTTTACATTTTTCCATGCTTGCAACATTTATTAGATATATTTATGGATTATCTAGCTTTACTCTTAACATCTTTAGCTACTTGTTCCCATTAAATATCAGCATTTTTAGTCTCTCTTCTAACCAAGTGGTAATGAGTTATTGTCAAACTGTCTCTGATGAGGAATCTATTGAACTCAGACTGTGTCTACGTAGGCCTAATAATTCTTCTATTCAATGTTTCTTTGTGATATCTGGTATATTCATTGTTTGTCAATTCATCTGTGATATATGCTTCTTGTCGTACATTTTTCCAGTCTTAAAATTTAGTTTTGTACATTTTTTTGATTGTGTTTCTTCATGTACACACGTCTCTTTACCACCTAAAGAAACTTCCCATAGGGGTCACGCTCTCACAGATGGACCTTTTTACTTTGATTCCTGGCTCGTCTATTTAGTATCGTGTCTGCTTTATCCTGTCACGCTGGTAAAGGCTGAGTGCTGAAACATGTTTGTGTCCTTGCACACAATCAAATATTATAGTTACAGCAAGGATTGGGCCCAGTTAGTACCCCTTCACTCAGCCATCCGGTTTGTGATGTGGGTAATGTGGTTAAGCTGATGCTAACAATAACTACATAAAAGCTAGCCCTCAAGTAGCAGAAAGGTTTAACCATGACCTTTGTTGCATTTTTTTTCTCTTCCTTCTTTGCATGCTAACCCTCTACTGTCAATGTAATGACATAAAATGCCCCTAAAAAACATCAACAAAAAACTTGCTGGATATTGTCACATCGGTTGTGGTTGGCACATTTGACAAGCAGTAAAATAGCTTACAGACATTCTCATTTCTCACAAAGGTAATCAATAAGATTTAAACATTGCTGTTACATCATTTGACCTCCACTTTGAAGTAGTAAAGTGCTTGCTTAGTAAAAAGTCTTTTCTAAGTTCTATGTGTTATCTGCATTTAAAACATGAAGAAAAGGCCAATTTATAGCCACTGGACCTCCATGTCCAGAAGAAGCCACTTGTATTTTTTTTTTCCGTTTTTTGTACAATCCATATATCAGCTTATACCACTAATTTCTTACTTGCCACTTTCTCATCTGACACAGTAGTGAGTCAGGAAATAGCACCAGTTTACACACCCACCCAGAGCATCCAGCTCAGTTTGCTGGACTTTTTATGGTATTTATCAAACCCCCTGAATGTTTCCTGTCATGTTGTTTTGGTTGGCAGCAGTAAATCAGAGAGTAAACCCCCCTGGAGGTCATCTTGATAGAAGCATCACATACAGACAAGTAAAATCGCCTGGTTCTCTGCATCTGTGGACTCATCCACTTGAATGGCATGCCACTGGGACTCGCTAAACCTCTCAAACAATTGCCTCTCAGCATCCTCTGCAATTTTGTCTATTCTAAATTGTTTTAGCAGAGAGGGCAACATGCCCAGCCTTGTTAGCTGCCATTTTCTTCAAAACATTTTAAGCATTAATCTTTTGCTCGTGGAAGAATAAAGTTCTCCCTGGTGTGAGGAGGCGCCTTTTTGTTTTGGCAAGCTGACCAGCCACCAAAGATGAGGCTTAATGCAACATCACTTAGTGAGGGTGTATTTCAACATTTGCCTCTTTGAGTCCTTATCATATTTGTCCTCTTGGGATATCTCATTGTAGTTTTTTTCATGCAGCAAGTTTCATCAGTTAATTTTAAAATGGATGGCGATGGCATCATAACCACACGACTGAGAGGTGGGGAAACAGAGTAATATGGAGAGGAAGAGGAGCAGGCAAATAGACAAGGAAGACTTCACGAGAATGAAGAAAATTTGTTGTTTTTTATCAGTGACACATGGAGAAGAAGAAGGACTTTAAAGTGCCGAATGCTGCCAGTACTATATCTGCTTGCAAATAGTTTAATAAACCAGCAACACTGTGGATTGCCTGTGCAGTATAGAACTGAAAACTTCTGGAGTAGGCTGGGTGACATTATGGAATATTAAGGTTTAAGGTTGTATTGAGGTATAAAAACACTCAGTACATTTGCATGACATTAGGGGAAATAGATTTATTGTGTTCGTCTGCCTAAAACTGGACTTTTAAAAATGCATGTAAACACGTTAGTCCCACTGAAGTCATACTTAACTGAATTTCTCAAAGCTGAGCTAAAACACCCAGATAATGCGATTGGAAGTCGAATTACACCCTGCATGTATACGCCTCAACCGGACCCAGACTGGCCTAAGCAATCTGCACATGATCAATAGTCCCTGCGGGGTCTTTGACCAGGAACTCAAATAGCATAAATTTGTCGAAGACAGCCAGTACAAAACAAAAATCCTGTAATTTCGAGGGGAAGCACGCTTCTAATTTATACAAAAAGTAAAGCATAGATATGAAGTGTACAGCACTGGAAAGCTGTCCATTAATTTATTGTTCGACATGGATTCTGCCAGCCACTTGCTAACTTGTTTGTAGCTTGTTTGGCCAACTGGAAGACAGTCCAAAAGCAATCAGCTGAATGGGGCATATCGCCGCCTACCACAATAAATTGATTCTCCCTCAGCGCGTGTATACGTGGACAAGGACAGTGGTCCAATTAAATGGGCTAATCAAGCTATTAACGTAGCTTGACTTAACTGTACATGTAAACATACTGACTGTGTGAAAGAGATTTGTGCTAGAGACTCAAAGTTAAATCAGTTGTGTGTCTTTCTCAGGACTGTTCACATGTGCACATTTGTTTTAGTGTGGGGCACTCGGTCATGCCAGGTTATCCTCAGAATGCATTGTAGGCAGTAATGAACGGCCTCAAGTATCCAGAGGTGGCGGCTGCGCAGGGTCCACGCCTCACAGCTGTAGAGCAGAGTTGAGATGACAACTGCCAAATAGAAATTTTTGTGTGAAGGTTGAGGTCTCTGTTTTGAAAGACCCTTCTCCTGAGTCTTCTCCTTCTGGTTGGTATGTACACATACCAACTGCAGCAATATGGAGGCTACGTCACCCTGCACCAACATCGCTGGCTCGGTCACGTCATCTGGATGCTGAAGGAGCGCTTACCACACAAAGCGCTGTGGCGGCCCGCTACATCACAGCCGCCGCCTGGCAGGGGGCCAGAAAAAACTTCACCTTTGACCCTTTCAGTACACCCAGAGTTTAATATACAAGGTGATTTAAAGTGAAAAGAGTGCTCAACTTCCTTGAGCATCACTGCATAGGTTATTAATATTGTACTTTTTATATAGGGACTACAGTATGATGAGTAGTTATTTTACCAATTAGGATCTGACATAAAGAAATAAGATCATCAAATAAAATACAGCTTGTTAAAGATGAAACCAATGACTAGTCTAATTTGGCACTGTTATTAGTTGTTTCTTTTTAATTGAACATTTCTCATCTACTCAGTACCTTTCAGTTTAATTTCTATAACAGTTTGAATCCCAAAGAGATCAATTTACCCAGTATTTCACTAAAAACCATCATAGATTTAAAGAAAAAAGGCCAAAATATTAACATCAAGTTCTGTACCAGAGCTTCGTATTTTCTGCTTTCATCTCACAACACCCTCAGATTTATCCGGTCGTGTTTGGAGCGGCCATCCCCTTTGTTCAGAAAACCTAAATAAACTTTCAAACTTCACTTTACAATACTGATCCTTTAATGACTCTTTTTTTTGCAAAATACTGTAGTATTAATACTTTAATTACATATGAAGGAGAATACATCTGTACTTAATCTAAAACTTTTTAATGAATTAGTCAAAATTAAAATTAAATGAAACTAAATTTTAGTTTTGTGGAGTTCTTATACACAGAGGTATTTTAACATGTATCGTAGTACCTCCTAACCACTGGACCGGTTCGTAGCCTGCTATTTTGTATGCTGCAGCTGTCTTCTAATTTCCAGAGAAGGAAGCAAGCAAAGCCCAAATTCTAATGGGGAAGAATACAGACCCCAGCAACTTCGGTGTCAGGATACATAAGCTGTTATCATGCAGATACACCACATCATAATATGTGTTCTTTGTGCTTGATGCTATTTCTGTTTAATCAGTGATTGTGTATGAAAGTTATCAGTCAATAATGAAATGCTAATAAATGCAATTTGCATGTCCCAAAAAATATGAGTCACTGATGGATTGTGAAATATCAACATGGAAAACAAAAAGCAGAGAAAGAACCAGCCTTGCATGCTTGCTGAGCTCAGCAAGTGCAAACACAATCAATTTGTGTGTGTGTGTGTGTGTGTGTGTGTGCATGAGTGCATGCAAACACATTGTGACAGGTCAATGCCAGCACACGTTTGTATGTGTCTCTATGTGCTGTTTGTGTGTGTGTGTATATACGGATGAATCTGTATGCCTGCTTCAAGTAATAGTTACTTGGCCATTTCACACTAACTACATATTTTACAAACACAATTGCTCATTTGGCAGCAATTACAATGATAACTGTAGCAAAACATTGACGTCATAATGCCAACGCAGTAACAGAGAAACGCTAATTGACTCTGAAATGCTAGCTATAGCTCATAATGTTTGCACTAGTACTAAAGGCATATGGTGTTGCATAATAGTGAAAAGAGCAATGATAATCTTGATTGACAAATTGAAGTAATCAGTTCTTGTGGCAGTAGAAGGGAAGCATCTTTGAATGTATCATAAAAAGCCTTACAGCATCACATGATGTCACTCACAAGAATTATTCTGAATTGAGAGCTGTCTTTGTAGCTGGCCAAATGCCACTGACATAAGAAATGCATTAATTATGAAAAAAAAAATTCACATTTATTTTTATCCAAAAAAAGTAGCGAATAAATAAACATCATACGCTCCTGGACAGCAGTCTGAGTTTGACTGTAAATTATTGAGTAAATATCGCTCTGAAAGACTTCGCTGATATGTATGTCTTCGTATTTACATAATTATCTGTTATTGTTGAATTATTTTTCAAATAGTTTTAATTGATTTACTTGTCGATCGATATCGATATCAATATCATAATTGCATTGCAGTGAAGACTAATATGCCTATCATCAAAAATAAAAAAAAAAACACTAAATACATCAAAAATCTTGTTATACTTGCTATTATGTTTTCATATTTCCCACATTTTATAGCGTGTACATCATAATTCCTCCAGGAAAAATCGACAATTTAACCAAAATAAATATGGTGCATACCTGTATCTGTTTAGAACCACTTTCTTGATGAGCCTGAAGCTGGGGCACTGGTCCTTTTGAATTTATTAACACTATCAAAAACATTATGAGTTGGCTTTCACCCATGTGAGACCAGCTTACTTTATCTGTCCTGTTCAGAAATGACTTTCAGTATTACTCTGGATCAAAACACTGCTGCAGATATCCACTAATATCTAGTGCAAGTTTATGGTAATTGTTATGCATGTTGATTGCATAGTACCTCTCAGAACAGAGACACGGAGTACTTTAGAGACGATGAAACAATACACGTTGAAATGATGACAGACTTTGTAAGTCGTAATAGATTTGACTGCAGCGGGTTTCTGAGATGACACTAGATGGTGGGTGATATAATCCCAGGCTAGTGATAAAGATAATGATATAGACAAACAAAACTAACCTACCTGTTATTATCATGGATATTGGTTGGTGTGTTGCAGTCTGTTATCATCAATGGCAAATTTAGTGTTTGCTGTGACCTTGAAAGGAGGATTTTATCAAACTGTCTCAGGCTTTGTGGTTTATGGTGGTTTGTTTATGTAAACACAGGACGGCGGCACTTCTACATACACATACCTGATAAACATCCTACACCCATCAAGTGGGTCACCAAACTTCTGAGGAGTTCAATAACAAAAGATTCTTGTTCACAACACATATGTGAAATAAAAAAGAGACCAGAACACATGCAAGCAACAAAGATTTGATTTACAGTTATAAGATATTTATTTACAGATATTTCACGTAAACAAACAACACATCAACCCTTTCGTGATGCTATATGACAGCCACTTTAGTGAGCCAGAGCCACAGTGTCCTACATAAAAACAATACAGAATGACATCACTTAATAGCCAGATAACTTATAAAAATACAACCCATTTAGATAGATAGATAGATATTATGGAATTCATTTGGCCGATAATCAATACCAATATATATGTATATTTTTTCCCCACACCTAATTGTAGAGATCATCAAGTCTCTCCTGTAATGGAATTTACATGCAGTATTATAATGCATACTCTTACTGTGTTCTCCCCCCGGCAAATTCAAGTACAATACAATAACAACCTTAAAATTACACAATATTCATTCCTTGTGCAAAAAATATCCCCTCCGAAAATATCCCCAACACCATTTCACCGCCACCACCAGCCTGAACTGCTGATACAAGGCAGGATGGATCCATGCTTTCATGTTGTTTAAGCCAAATTTTGACCCTACCTTCTGAATGTCACAGCAGAAATTGAGACTCATCAGACCAGGCAACGTATACAGTACTGTGCAAAAGTTTTAGGGTAGTTTGTTCACTGATGGGCTGGAGAACAATAGACAATAATGAGTGTCTGCCGGCAACAGTGAAGTACGGTGGAGACTCCTTTCAAGTTTGGGGCTGCATTTCTGCAAATGGAGTTGGAGATTTGATCAAGATTAACGATGCTGCAAAATACAGGGAGATACTTATCCATCATGCAATACCATCAGAGAGGCGTCTGATTGGCTCTAAATTTATTCTGCAGCAGGACAACGACCCCAAACATACAGCCAACATCATTAAGAACTATCTTAAGCGTAAGGAAGAACAAGGGGTGCTGGAAGTGATGGTGTGGCCCCCGCAGAGCCCTGATCTCAACATCATATGAGTCTGTCTGGGATTACATGAAGAGACAGAAGGATTCGAGGTGGCCTACATCTGCAGAAGATCTGTGGCTAGTTCTCCAAGATGTTTGGAACAGCCTCTCTGCCGAGTTTCTTCAAAAACTGTGCGCAAGTATACCTAGAAGAATTGATGCTGTTGATTTGATTTAGATTCACTTTGCATTTTGTTAATTGATAAAAATAAACTATTAACACTTGTATTTTTGAAAGCATTCTTACTTTACAGCATTTTTTCACACCTGCCTAAAACTTTTGCTTAGCACTGTATATATATATACACCATGCAAGACCATAGAGGAGTGGAGGGACAGCCAGGGTCTGGTAGTCTGTAGAAATGTGTCTGTTTTCTGAGGTAAATTTATAATTGAGAGACTGCAGGAAAAAAGAGATGATGAAGTAAAAGGGACAAAGAATGAGGGAGGGAGTAATAATAATGAGACAGAGAGTGTCAACCATGAACTCTGACCTTCAGCGGTCCACAGTGCAGACAAGCATGAATGTGCAAACGGAAATGAACCAAAATTACACATGAATGAACACAGTGGTAACGGTGAATATTGGTAGGTTGAGTTTGAACTTCTCACCGGTCAAAGGTTTATTGAGACAATGTTTGCAGGCACACACACACACACACACACACACACACACACACACACACACACACACACACACACACACACACACACACACACACTCACACAAACACTAGCTTTAGAAATAATGGTTGAGACGAACCTCCATGAACAAAACAGGAGCTTTGAATGAAAACGAGTGACTTCTTTTTTGAGGAAAAACTCTGTCCAGACTTCAGATATGTAAACTTAGATTTGTCTGAGACTTTTTAAGTTCTCATTTTTGTCATCAATTTCATGGCCAACATGCATGATTTGTCTTTAAAGTACATAAAGTAATTTTTACATTGTTCTGCATGTTATTTCAGGCAGCAGGTGCACAATAGGGCTGTCACTCTTGCAAAAAATTAAGTTTGAACAAATTTAAAATGACCCGTAATTCGTCCTGATAAATCCGATTATGCAAATCACGTCTACCTTCTGCCTCTGACTCTGCTGCCTCAGTTGGCTGGTAAGCTAGTTGGTGAGTCCACAGATCAGTTGTCATTGAAGAGTTAGACAGCTGCCTTTCACAAAGTCGACAAACAGCCGTATATTTCTTGTGACTTTGCCGCAGAAGCCAAAATACTTCCACACGCTGCCTCTTAGAAGTTTGTGTGTCATGGTTGTCTGCTCAGGACGGCTCTGCTCGCTATTGCCCTCCATTTTTATAGCAAAACAACAGATTACCATTAGCTTAGTTTATTGAGGTAAAAAAAACAGATATGCAGTTGGTCAAACTGAAAGTTTTTAGAGTGTCCTCTGCCAGATCACAAGGGAAACTGCTTCAAATGGTCCGATGAGCTTTTAAAGAGACTGCAGCTTCCATTTCAAGCAGGTCGCACTCCACATTCAAACCAATTTCCCAATTTCAAATGGAAAAAAAGGAACGAGAAAGTAATTTAAAGGGCCGATCACACCAAGAAGCGTCGTATCAGGCGCAGCCACTCGCCTTGGAAGTGCATATGTAGGAAAATACAGCCAGTATTAACTTCTCATCCTTGTTCGCCTATATCCTGTTGTTTCCGCTACTGTTCCCTTGGCAACAAAACAGGATGAACGTGGTGAGTAGTAAAGACCTCCTCCTACTTAATTTAATGGCTGCTTCAATCAGAAGTGACATTGACGAGCGGTGCTACTCTGTGCCTTGAGCTGAAAAGTTGAAATTATTTAAACTTTTATGAGCGCCCAAAGACTGCCAGAAAAACATGTCACAAGATGGAAGCTCCCGACAGGCGCACTGTACCCGAGGAAAACTGTGGTTTTGCTGATGACACTTTTCTAGGGACGCTTCTTGGTGTGATTGGCCCTTAAGAGAGTAAAAAGAAACCGTAAGGGCCTTACAAATAAATAAAACTGAGTGTCTGTCAGGCTTCACAGAGAAAGAGCTCTACCTAACCGTAGCATTCAGCTCACAATGATGAGAATTGTAATTATCACCAGCAAAAAATCTCAGTGCAGAGTGATAAACAGCATCCAAATGGTGTTTGGTGCCACCACGTTAACCTTCACAGATGAATCCTCCCTGTAATTTAAGCCAGCAGTCGTGTCACAGCATCAGAGGAGCAGTTAGACTGGAAATCTGTGTTTTCGTAGCTGGAAGAATTTGCATAGGCAATGACTTTCAAAGCAGCGGGGGTGCATGGATGCAGTTGTCTCCAGTTGTCGTGGAAGTGATTGCACGTGTGCGTCAGCGTAGACCTACAGTCGATGATAAATGCACTGCAGTTTTGTTTTCTGCTGCTCTCTTTATAGTTTTGCTCTCTGCCGATTCGCTCTTCCTCCCATCTCTCCTCCTCCTCTCTGCTTTCATCTCCTCTCCTGTGTGGTCCTGCTGTAATTATTCTATGAGCGCTCCGTTTTACAGTAATGAGCCCACACCTGTGTCTTATTGTCTCTTTCCTCTCAATTTCTAACCCAAAGTATCTTTAACACCTTTTTCCTGTTAGCACTCAATCTCAGCCCTCATTCCTCCTTCCTCGATCAGCTGGCTCATTTTGCCTCAGCCACGTCTTAATTTGTATCAATATTTTCACAGTTTCCCATTTTTCCCTCTGAACAGAGGTGGCATTTGATTGCTTTGTAACATCCACCGACCGCTGCCCAGTGGCTGGAAGTGATGGAGAGGCGTTTTGTGAAGGCAGGCTTTTGTTGGCGGAGGAAATTAGAAGATTCCTTAGTGTGTTTGTTCTTTTATTGCGCGTAGGTTGGCAAATGTTTGTGTGAGGAGATAGACTATGTGTGCGTGTGTGCGTATATGTGCTTGTTTATCCTATTTGTCTTGTGGACGTGTGTATGCATGCGTTGGTGTGTGCAGATTTATGGGACCACCAGTAAAGTGAAACTGAGGCAGATATTTTTCCTGCTTAGCAAACCCCAATGGCCTTCAAACCCGAATGCCGGGAAAACTCTCATGTCTTCCTCCCACACTTTTTCTCGATCTTGTTTCTTTTTCTAAGCTGTCTGTCTTTGTATGAAATTCTCAAACTGCTTCTCTCCTCCCAGAGGAGTGAACGAGGATTTATAGTTCAAACCAGATGTGATGACAATGGGAGCGTGTCTGGAGTGGAGCTGGGAAGCCATGCGTAAGAAGGAAGGAAGAAAGCGTTTTTCTAGTCGTGTGTGCTGAGCTTGATTTCGTGCACATGAACGTGAACGTGCAGTTTTGGCTTTTATGTGTTCATTAGCAATGAGAGAGTGTGTTTGTGTTCCTGTGTGTGCACGCAGGTCCGTTCATAGGCGACTGGTGTGATGATTTGTGGTGATTTAACAACTTAGCCGAAGCAGTTGACATCTGGTCACAGTTGGAGAACAAGAGAGGAAAAAGCGGGGGAGAACAAAGTCACACAGATGAGTTAAAAAGTGTTTAAACAAACAAGCTTTTACATAATTTAAGTCATCAAGATGCAGATGCGTAACGAATGTTGAAGTTAAGATAGGTAAGAGTGAGATGAAACATGATCTCTGTGGTTTCAGACTAACTCTTTCCACTGATGCTCACAACTGCAAACTCTAGGAGCACAACTAAAGTGGCTTGCAATGCAACAGATTTTTTTTTTTCATCTTAATTGTATTGCTAATAAATACTGTGGTAATAAATTGACAACTGACAGACATAACAATGTGCTGTATAATTGTAAATGAAAGTGGAGAGCTGCTTTACAAGAAAGTAATCTTGTTTATTTGGCATGTTATGTCATTTTTAGACACAAATTAGCACTTTTTGTAATTTTAGAATCAAATATGTACTGTAAGTAGGCAGCAGGGCGCAAGCAGGCCAGAAAAAATCAGCAGAAGGAGAAGAAATACATAAGGGGCTAATCTGAGTCTGAAAATAATATAATGTGGTAAATAAACAAGTCCCAACAAGCACACAGGACCGTTTAGAGTTATTGTAAAGTTTATCTGATGACTTTAGGTGGAGGCAGGCTAGCACTTCCCATTGACTACCAGTGTTTGAGCTAAGCTAATTAGCGGTGGACAAACTCTGCCCATGTCTTCCTTGTTACTGCACGCACAGTTGAAAGGATGGTATCTATCTTCTTGTCTGGAACTTGGGAGAGAGGCAAAAAACAAAAAGAAAAATAAACGCTGGCGTATCCAAGGGTGGCTGAGCACCTTCTAAAACCAAATATTACAAACCCATTACTTGATAAAATAACTGTTGAAACTACAGTGTTTTACTCTTACTGGAATACAGGAGAGAGTTCATAAGGTAACTGCAATTACTCCTGCTGTACAGTGACACTTTTGGGTATTTTGACAAGATGTGTGTGATTTTATTATAACCCATGATTATAGCTGTCGACTAGCGCTTGCTGTAAAATATGGAGGTTTGGCAGAGTATTAATTTAATAATGTATAAAGTTACTTCAGTCCAAGAGCAGGGAGCAGAGTGAGAGAGAGCTCATGTGGAGGAGCAAGAACGTGCCAGTATGAACAGAAATGTAGAACTGATACAGAAACTTTATAAGCCCAGTGTAACACTGCAGTACTCTTATTTTCCAGTTAAATGTCTGAACTGCACTGCAGAACAACCGGCTCTTGGAAACAGGTTTAAAGCTGGTTTGGTGCTCATTGGTACGTCTGTGTTCTAACACATAAGAGCAATGTATGAAATGGCTGTATTTTTTATTTTACTTATTTATTTAGAACTATGGGTCTCCTCTCTCACCTGCATGCAGGTGCTGTCTCACTTCCTCATCCTCTCTCTGGAGTCGATTGGGTCTCATTTGTCAGCATGTTGTGCAGCAACAACAATAAAGGAAATGAATCAGATGAATCATCATTGAAAAGTTTGTTTACTTTTGTGATTTTGTTGTATTTCTTTGGCATTCCACAATGGCAAAATGCTCCTCCTGGTTTTTCACACAATTTTTATAAGTGAAAATCTTGGGGGATATATCAAGTTGCAAAGCTGTCCCAGTTAAAAGTTCGGTCAAAGAATTGTGGCTTAAAGCTCCCAGTATGGAGCCCCATGTTTAAGTCAGGATTCGTCATCTCGCACTGATAACCTGAACCAAAAAAGGTCATCAAATGAGCCGACACCCTGACGTCACATGATCAGTCCTGACCCGACAGTTCAACAAGATGTTGCATGCAGACTGAAGGACGTAGCTGCTTAAGTCTTGAAATCATGTTCCTTCTCTCAGGTTTATTCTCTCCTCATTTAGCTGTGTTGCCCGTGTGAGTCTGCAGCTGTCTTCCGGCCAAAAAAGAACATTTCAGATCAGGTTGCGGCTCGACATCATCTCTCTCTCCCCCTCAGTCCCTCCGTCCTGATGGAGCAACTCTGTTTTTGTGTTCTCACATTACGTCGTTTTTAATTGAGATATCTGGTGCCTCGTCTGGAGAGGATGTAGAGGTGGCCAAGGTTTGCAGCCTAATTGGTATGAGTCACATACACATGTGCAAACACATGGATTTGTGTGTGTGTATGTTTGTGTGTCTGTGTTTATGTGTGATTGCCCAGTGCCTTAAAAAAAATCTCAGATAACCTCTTCTCTCACGCACACACACCCTCACCCACCTACTTAAAACACAGCAGGGCAGCTGTGCCTGTCGATGCTATATTTTTCTGAATGTTTGTGTGTGTGTGTGCGCGCGTGTGTGTGTGTGTGTGTTTTGGATTGAGTTTTTTTTACCG
>JAQFJA010000015.1:9391594-9402762 GCA_029874485.1 Naso brachycentron
TGTGTGTGTGTGTGTGTGTGTGTGTGTGTGTGTGTGTGTGTGTGTGTGTGTGTGTGTGTGTGTGTGTGTGTGTGTCTATTGCTGGAAGGTGCTGATTGCCAGTCTCTCCTGGCACTTGAATGAGAATGATGTGATGTAGGTTGTTTCTGCTCACTTTGAATTCAGTGTGGAAATCATTTACTTGATGATTAATACCTGTGAGACTCTGAGTTGAGGTGTGCATTTAACAGCTTGTTAACTTTTTTTTTGTTTGTTTGTTTTTCATTTTTTGGTCCTTGTTCATGTGTCATTTTTTCTCTGTCCTTCTCAGTATAAATTTTATTTTTTCGATATTGCAGCGAGCCTGTTTACATGACCACAGTAATCTGATAACTAAGAATAATCAGGTAATGGTAATAATCTGATTTGATGTGTGTTCTTGCACTTTGGTAATCTGATAACTGTTGGGGGGTGGGTCGTGGGGCGTGGGGGGCTTTTAGGAGATCCCTTTACCTTTAGTGCCTTTACCAGTAGTGCCATCATTAGGACCGTATATGTCTGAACAGTGAATGTAAAGTAATTTGCAGCCTTCATATGTTGTGATTTATTGCCCCCTAATTAAATAACCCAGTCATTATCACAGCTTTTCAGTTCTGGTGTTATCTGCTCAACATGTAACATTCTGAAACTTAATTAACTGCGAGATGTGGGTTTTTTTAATTCCACGTGGAGCCTTGGACAAGGTGTAGGACCCCCTCACACTGAAATTTCTGCTAAGAGTCTCTGAAGCATGACAATAGTAACTTCATACATTTGACTGCCCTGTTTTTTTTTTTTTCTTCTCGTACTTCCTTGACCACAAGTTGTCAGGCAGCAACTCCGTCTCTATGGAAACAGTGTGCCTTTAACCAGGCAGCAAAGTGTCGAGGAGGAGTAGAACAAAACAGGAAGAAGGACTTGCAGCTTATTCAGAATTTTAAGAAAAATGTTGGATTTTCCATGCAATTTCATATTTTGCTTTTTTCACACCGCTGCAATTCATAATATATACATTTATACTTCAGTGCATCCTTGAACACATGAGGAGCTTCTTGCAGCTGCACTTCCAAACATTGAAAATCTTCATTTAGAAAAAGAACGAGCAAAAATAATGCAAAAGAGGGTTCAAATTTGCCCAGACTTTTGGGCAGATACAGTAAATTGAAATAAAAAAGACAAACCATGCAGCAAATGTATACAACATTACTTCTGCAGGGTTACATCTGGGTAAAGTGCACCCTGCAGTATTCTTAGTCGTTGACTTACTCCCTTAGCCCTTGAAGGCTCCATCTCACAAAAGTTCCCTTGAGTCTTCAAAGTAATGAAAAGGTATTTAAGGTGGCAGTGAGTTTTCCCCCGAGGAGACGTGCCAAGGGGAAGGCAACAGGTGTCAGGGAGGAAAGAGGAAAGATGTCTTGCAAACAAAAGAAATATGCAGGGTGAGGATGAAATGGCGTGGAGAAAGATGGCGAGAGTGATGTGAAGGATCAGCTGCAAAATGCTGGATAAGAGAGAGAGGAAGAGGAAAAGTAGACTAAAGCCATATTTGCATGGGATTAGTATTACCTGAGGACCTCACGTAACTTAGAAATAACCCCCCACATCTATGTGCTGCATTCGCACGGATAAGCGAAGCCTGTGATTTTATTCTAATTTACTGACATTACCCTTAATATAATGTCTAGGCTTGCATAAGGATACATAAAACTGTTGAGCATATTGAGAGAGAGAAAAATGATCCTCACTGCGTGCTGCAATGCATGTCAGCCATCCCAGTCTCATCATTTTTCAAATTTCCACTCTTTTGATGGCATTCGGCTCGCTCTTTCTGCAAATGGTATACATATACCAAGTTGATTCTGCACCCAAAATACTGTCAAGACCCTCCAAGGCAGCCTCAAAAAAACCCAAAAAACAATACCGCCAAGTCAGAGATGTCGATTTGCACGGGACTAATGTTATCACAGGACCTATGTGTTTGGCGAAATATGGTCGGTAATTTTCGGTGGAATGTTTAACAGAAATGGCCGACGCACACGGGATGTCCTCCGCAATCATTGCAAGTTACTGGAGGTCCCAGGGTAATAATCCCATGCAAATAGGGTTTAAGTGTAAAAAATGGCTTTGCGGTTCCTTTTCAGGACAAAACAACAAAACAAACTCATTCAGATACAACCACTCTGCATTTTTTTAAAGCTTTTTGATCTCTTTTTTTTTTTTAAGTCTGGGAGGCAAAACACATTTGCTGCTGCACTTGACTTCAATGAACTGCGTTATATCAAAAGAACATGAAGATCTGAGTCTCAATGGTACTTATTGCTCCACATGATCCTAACACAAATGCATATACTATATTTTTTCTGAGAGATGATTACATTGAGGAGACAGGAGAAAGATACAGTATTTTAATTATATCTGTGCTGCAACTCTGAGACCCTTATCTACACATTAACTGCTGATAGAAAGACAATAAACCTTTATTTACCTTCATCTTCCAGGAACACCAACCAAGTGGCCGTTAAATTTATTATGTTATGTTACAAAAGAGTCTCACAGCTTTACAATATATAGTGACAGAAGTTAAATTATAAGGTTTGTGTACGCGGACACAAGGGACACAAATTTTACATTTTTTTGTGAAACTCATCATGACTGCCTTTTGTGTCTCCACCTTCTTGTGACTGAATGATGTGGTACATTTATAAACAGCAGGAAGTTGTGGGGAGGAGGTCAGAGTGGATGCGGTCGTCCACAGTGCAGGACTCTCACTGAAGTTCTGCCAGCCTTTGGTTTAGGCAACCAAAGCTCTGCGGTTAAGGACAGGAAAAAAAAATTGATATTTGTCAAATAAAAATATAATTTTTGTAGGGAAAAAAGTATTTCCTGATACTATAGTGCTGACCCACTAAAATTCAATTTTGGTTTTGGAAAATTTAGTCTTTTCTCATTAATGCTTTATTTTTTTTGCTTCTGAAGGGGGAAATCACAGATAAAGTACCACTTAGATAAACTGTAAATATATCAGCTTTAGAGTTCTTTTGAGCCAGTGTTATATTTCACTCACCTTTGGTTGAATTATTAGTTATAGAACAGACTTTGTCTGCAGGAAAATAAATAAGTTTTTACACCGTTATAGCTGCACCATACTTACAGTAGAGCCTCCTGATGTAAGAGTAAACCCATTGAAAACCTACTCTAAAAATCAAGTACATAAAATAAAATAAATAAATAAATAAATAAAATCTTGGGTCATGTTTGAGATGCTTATTGAAGCACAGTTAAGACTTATGGAGACTGATTTCTAAATCTTTTTTAACAATTTGAAATTGTTAAATGATCAACCATGTCTTTGAATCAGATCTCCAATTTTTTCTCAAACCAATGGTTGAAAATTGAGCCTCTGACAATCTTGGATTTCTGAGCAAGTTTTTCATACTGCAACTTCCCGTCCTATAACTGTCTCATCAAAAAAGGCCGCACGTCATCCTGTAATTGGCTGTTGCTGTCAGTCCAGCAAACTGCAGTATGACTGATGCAAGGCGACGCTTAACTCAGTCCCCTGTGATTTCTTCTCCACAAAGGCGAATATTTCAGTAGAAAGTGTGAATGACTCAGGACTCGGTTAAGTAACGGAAGTACTTTAAATTCATTAAAAGCATGAATGAAACAGTGAGAACAGTCAAAGCTGAGTGTACCTGCATTCAAAATGCAGTCACACTTTTAATGTCATTAGATTTTTTTGTAATGTTTATTCCTTTTTAGTCCTAATTTAGCTGAATTTTACAAATCTGGCTAAATTTCATCTAATTAATACAGAGTTTTAGTTTTCGCTCCAGGTGCCTTTTTATACTGTTTGTTGTTTTATTTCTTCTGTCTCTTATGATTTAGGAATTTTAACATAATCTTCACCCCCTGTGAAATCAAAAACAGAAAAATAACAATTTTTGGCTCTTGTTGTGTGTAAGTGTTCCCCTTTTTTATGTTTTTTGAATTCCAACTTGTGAACTAAACACAGCAAACAAAACTTTTCTGTGCTACCTAACTTATTGGAAACAAACAAGAGAGGGAGGTCAGACTTGTGCTCTGCTTGGTGTCCAATAAGTCATAACTGGAAAAAAATCCAAGGCACACTGTTTTGCACAAGTTTAAAAGGCCTTTAATAAATGGGCTTAGTACCTGTGCTTTTCAACTTACCATTTCCATCAAAGCATTTAAAGGCAGGTAGCTGCTCACAGATACCTAAAGGCCGTGAGGAGCTGCCTGGCAATCAGAGTGATTTAATTACCACAGATGCAGTCAAATGAGTGGGTGTGTACTTGAATAGGTGCACTCTAATCCTTGCACTCTCGGATTTTTTAAAAATTGATGACTCCTCAATAAAAGTACAATTACTTCACTAAATCTAACTAACTTCAATTGATGAGAGAGGTGACGAAGAGACGGTCATGGAAGCAAATAAATTTCGAGACAGGGAGTGAATTCCTGCTTTCCATTCAGTCCTGGCGTCATTGTGGCATTTAACTTGAAGTTCCAAAATGTTTCTCTTTGTAGTAGTTTCTTAGATTTCTCTCCTCCCCTCTTAGACATTTAATGGCCTCAGTACCTACATCTCAAAGCGAAATGACACGTCATCTATGAGTTTCATCAAAAAATGCGCCCACTGATGAGTTAAAATGATGTGTGGTCTTACCTCTCCTAAGTTTTTCTTCTTTCTCTCTTTTTTAAAACGTTCTAATTCTTGCATGCAAACAGCCAACATTCAGATCAGGTTGAAAAATGTGGAATAAACATAAACAAATTTACTCAAATTTCCTTAATCAGTATTTTTGCAAACTCTCTGATTTAAAAAGGCAGCGCCTCATTATGCAATCAGCTCCCAACTGCCTTACAGGCGAATTCTGCAAGTGAGGGAGAGCTCAGGAGGCACAGTGTACTGATGGGATTTCTCCGAAATTATCAAGTTAAAAACATGAAATGCAACAGTGATTTGGACTCCAGCACATTTAAAAATTGTGTATTACTGAAAAAAAAAGTGTAAAAACCAATATTTATGTATAATTAATGCAATAAAATTCACTAAACAAAATATGAGCTTAAGAAAAGAGATGGGAACACAATCTTTAAGACACCAAGCAGTGCTGTCCCTTGTCTCTGGAGCTGTGCTAGCAGCATGGCTAAAAAAGCCACCACAGCTGGTGCTGAGATAGAGAAAGCAGGTGGAGGATGCCTGTGGTGTTGATACAGCTGATGTTTTGAGGTTGCACTGTGAATGTCTTAGTGTGGCTTCTCCCCTGTGGTAATTTCACAGTACATTGAACATCAGATCAAATTATTAGCATGAAAATCGCCACTCTCCACCCCCTGTTTGCTGCCATAAAAAAGTCACCTTTCCTGTAATGTGATTTGCATGTCTTTCTTTTCAAACAATTACCTGCCCTCTGCAAATTTAGAGGATTTGATTCTAATTTGTAATGAAACCAGCAAAATATGTTGCATTTAATGTCATCTGCTAAATCCATGTGCAATATTGTTACACCTTATAATTTCAGCTTCTGAAACTCATATGTTAGTGCGTCTGACCCAGAAGAAATGTTATAATTGCATCGATGGTTGGTTGAGAGTAATTTATTTATTAAATCACAGCGTCATTTTTATATTGGTTTATGAAAAGCCACTTCAATGTCGGCTTAAATAATTAGCTAGTCCGTTTTGCAGTTTTGAAGCTCAGGCTCAGCTTTTTGCCTGCTCTAACCTGCACTCGTTCTCTCTGTGCTTCATTTCTCCGCCGCCTTCTTCCACAACTCAAACTTCCTCCCTTCTCCCCCCCCACCTCCTCATGTCCCTTCTCTGTCTTGAAAACCTTTGATGTGATTTGATTTTTAACTTCTATTGATTTAGCCGCACTGAGATGGTCACATTGAATGGTTGTGCAGAATAACTTGCATATTGAACACAAATTCACTCTGGCTGGAAATCAATGGCAGGAGACTGACTGGAGCAGGTGTTCGCATCAGCACGGACTGGCTGATGTTTTTCTATTCTCTGTGTTTATTAGTTACACTTTTTTTGTGTGTGTTTCCTTCTGCCTGATCTTCTCAGTGAAAAAAGGGAAAATGTTGGATTGTTCAGCTTGCAAGTTTGCACTTAGCTCCTCCTCCTTGAGAACAGACACACAAGCAGCAGGACAATCGCTGTTTTTTGTCTCTGTTGTCCTTTCCACATTTGAAATTTCTTTCAGTGTTAAGCCTTCTAAGTTAAACTACCTAAGACTGCGTTGAACAATAAGATATCATTTATTGATACTGCAAAGACTCTCCTCCCATGTTTCCTCTGTTCTTTTTTACTCCACCACAATCCTGTTTGTTTCTATAATGTCTAAAACAACATTAAACATTAAAAACATCCACTGTGCAGTACTGTAGCAGTATTTTCTGTTGCATAAACAGCGTAAGTAAGGAAATACTTATATTATTTAAATGACTTCTGTTATCTATATTTCACTGTGCTATCTGATTCAACACCTTTCTTACTATTCTGTCCAGCCTACCAGCTGTTTATATTTATTTCAGGTATACAGAGGAATTTTGCAAGTTATGTTGAAAATTAAAAATTTTGAGCAAAGCGGTTTCTATTCATGTAACCCTTAAAATTGCATGGATTTCTTGAATATAAATAACATTAAGAGAACAGTGCCAACAATAATGACAGACAACAATCATGACATATTATATTTGTTGAATGTATATAAAATATTGCATGGCGCTCGCCGTGGTTTAGTCCTCAGTTATAACACAAAGGCAGCATGTCATCCACTTCTGGAAACCAGAGGGATCATTCACTCCCTCCTCCTCCGTGTCGTCGTAGTCGTGAATGAAGGATTCTTGTGTCTCTAATCCCTCCTCTTCCTCCTGCTGTGGCACTTTCAGGTCGTCGTCTGTATGCACAATGACATCGCTCTCCAGTCTGACCAAAGATATGTCTATAGTCACTTCATTTTGCATTGTGGCCGCATCCTGATCTGCTGAGACATCTGGACAGGCTTCCCTCTCCTCCACAAGTTTGTCCTGCAGCTCCTCTGGAGCACAAACAGTCAACAGTGGAGAAATCTTCCTTTTTTCCCAACATGGATCATCCAGCTCCTCAGAGGTGCTGAGCTTAACATGGCCCTCTGTTACTGCATCAGTCTGCACTTTATGGTCCATATTCTGGACAGAAAAGTCCTGAACCGAGGACCCATCTTCCTCAGTGTCCTTGAAATTCTCCTGATGTTGCTCCTTTAAGTTCACAAGCACATTAGTGACCAGTTTGTGCAAAAATGTGTCCTTAGTCACATAACTTTGGAGAGACTGGAAAGCCTTCCACTTCCTCACAAGTTTCTTCTTCAGCTCCTCCAAGAAGCGACTTACTATCCATGGCACTTTTCATCTGAGAAAACAGATAGTCTCACTTTTTGACTTGATGAAAAATGAGTCACTTTTTTTAGGGAGACGTCAAGTTTTACACAAGAGAAAAAACAGCGAAAATGTTTCGATGAACGCAGTGAACGAGTGAAAAAACACTGAGTCTCTGCTCGGGGGTTTGGATAGCTGAGCACCAGATACTAAATCAGTGAGAATCCACAATTTCACCTCAAGTCAACAACACACTGAATATGTAATCACCGTTCTGTGAAGGTTCTTTTAAAAAATAACAAAAGACAAAACACAGAATTCATATTCAAATTAGAGAACCAAAACAGTAAATGAGTGAAGCATTAGTGTGTCTCATTTTTTTCTTTTGTGCAAAAGCAATTTGGACAGAAACTAATATAGATAATTATAGAATTACTAGTTATAGATAAATACATAAAGTAACAATATTTTGCAATTAAGAATCCATTTTGTAATATTTTTTAGTTTGTATCTGAAGGAGGATATTTTTCAATTATCTCTTTTTCCTATTGTTTCTCCCTGCTTTAACGTTAACATGGCTGATTAAATCCATCATTTTTGGGTGGATTTAATCCATTAAATGATTAAATCCACCAAACTCTGTTCTGCTGCTAGAAATACCAACTAGTCTACAACTGAAAATAGACCCCAACAAATATGCTGTGATACTTGTTAGATAAAGATTTTAGAACATATAATTACTTTCTAAAATGTGATGTGGTAAACTAATAGAAATTAAACTACCGAACTAATGTAAAGTAGTTTTAATCAGCAACACTAACCAAAAACAATTAAAACATGTTAATAAATTAACACTCAAACCCACTCATGTGATTATTTAACCTTGGTAGGGTTCTTTCTGTATAATAAGGATTACTAATTTTACTTTTGATACTTAAAATACATTTTGTTACTACTAATACTTCTCTGCTTTTACTTAGCTAAAATTTTGACTGCAGCACGTTTAACTTGAAATTGAATATTTTTATGGGTTGATTTAGCCACTATTCTTAAAAGGAAAGACAACATTAAAGTCTCACACACTGTCAGTGCTGAGAATATTAAAGAATTAACATATTTGTCATGGGCCTTCATTAGTTATCCACATCACAGGCTGTAACAAAAAAAATCAAATAAAGGTGAACCAAACCTTAAAAGCCGGAGACAATGACTGCGTTTACAATCTATTTATTGATATATCAAAATCTGTACATACAAATGAGGAAACAAAGAAAAAATAATAGGACCGAACTGGGAATTAAAGCTGTAGTGTGTGTTTTACATGAAGTTGATGCCTGACTGACTAAACTTTACAGTTGCCAGAAATTTGATCGCGTGTTTCACATCATTTCATTTTCCTTCACTGCCTCCTGAGTTTTATTTAACCTCTCTCACTGCTTTGTCTGTTTTTTGGTCCATATCTGTGGTTTTTAAGCCAATGTTAGAAAAGATCAACATTCCCGGCGTGTTAGCTGCTGACATATCCTGCCGGATTATACTTTTTCAGTCAAAGCTGTATTTTTCCACCTGCATAGCTCTAAGTTCTGGATTTACATGGAGCGCTTCAGTAATCCTCTCTCAGAATGAATCCCTCACTCTTTATCTCTGTCTTCCTGACTCTTGACGAGTGCAAGTCTGTGACTTTATCACTGCGTTTATCGCCATCTTTTTTCTGTCATAATCTGACTTTCCACCTGCCCCTGTTTCTTCTCTCAGCCTCTCTGCCTCTCTCTGCTCATAATATTTTAGGTTCTGCCTCCATGCTCAGCTATTCATAAAGCGCCAGTGATCCAGGATAAATGCTTCAGAGGCATTGTTGTCCTGGATGTCGAACAGAAGCACCAGGCCTGTCCTGCCAGCCTGAGCCTGTGTTTCTTTCTGCACAGCTGACTCAGCCAGATCACACCAGAACAGGCTAATTGTCTTTTTCTTTTTTTCCCCCTCTTTCCTGTGCCCCATATTGTCTCTGTGTTTCTCCATTTTTTATTTCAAGTTATCTCTGTTGGAGTCTTCTAGGCCTCCCTCTCAAAATGCTCTTTTGTTCTATCTTTTAATGTGTGGGTAAAAGAGAGTGCGTGTGGCTGCAGTCATTAATTGTAGCATAATTATCAATGAGCCTGCTGCAGTGCTCCCCTACCTGGTGGTAACCAGCTGTTACAGCACGAAACGAAGGTTCTAATGTGCTGACACAATACTGAGTTGCAACAAATAAAGGCAAATGGAGAGGCTGCATGTTTCAGTATTTTGAAAAACAACAATGATTCAAACTGATGCTTGTAATGTAAAAGTTGTCACTTATAGTGAGAGGAAGTCATATCAAGTCATGGGTTTATAAAGGATTTTTCTCAAATATTAAAAAAAAATATATATATTGCATCTCACAATATATCTGTCTTTTGTCTCATCAGAAATAAATTATTCTCTTATTTGGAGATAATGGAGACCTGACCTGTTCACCTCTTAGTAGAATAAATCAAATAAAAAATTAATCTATCCAGTTTGAGAAAAATAACGGCAACTGAAAAAGCAGTAATTCTTTAGCTCGTTCTTTAAGTTTTCAAGCTGCAACCCTGCAGTTCTTGTTCAACTTGTCCAGTATCGGAGCAAAATATTATACCTCCAAAAAAACAGCAATGTTGCCCATCTACTGGGAATGAGCAACTTATTTCACATCAGATTTGTCATATGAGTTTTATTAGAGAATGAGACTGAACCAGAACAGTGTTCTTGTAGGTCATAAAACCAAAACAAAGAGCTTACGGCCCTGAAAAGGCACATACCACATATTTGCATTGTCCCTGGTGCAGTTTCAGCAAAAGATTCAAGATGCATCAGTGCCATTTTACAACCTAATTTCATGATGACAATCAGCTCAAGCTAAAAAAGTTGAATCAAAATGATTGAGGCTACGGCTCTGGGGAAGAAGCTGTTTCTCAGTCTGCTAGTCCGAGTTTAGATGGTGCTGTTGGTCTTAGAACTTTGATGCTCTGACTCCTGTATCTAGAAAAAAAAGAGCCAAAAGTGAAGACAACTAAGAGCAAAGGAGGTTAAATAAGACCAGGAAGGCAGATAGAGATGCCTTCAGGCAGTAGGAAATGGTATTTTGCCAGAAAAGAAGTGTCCAACATGGGGAAAAAGGCCAAAACTGGACTGCAGAATCGGGTAATAGTTCTGTATAAGTTTTAAATGAAACTTTAATATTAAATGTAATAATATCATCCATTGATGCAGCCTTTGGAATCATAAACATATGGATATAACTGTGCCAAAATAAACATGACGCAGTACTTTGACAGCACCTTATCTAGTTCAACAGATCAGATCTAAGCAAACCATAATGAGAGTCAACCCTGCAGTTATACATTGGTTAACATAAGTTTAACCAATGTATAACATTAACATCTCAAATACTCCTAAGTGTTCGTGAATCAAGCCACAGTGAGGAATAATTCAGCAGTAAGGAACAGTTGTGCACATGTTGGTAAGAGAAAATAAGATCCCCTGCTGTACATTCGTCATGCTCCCTGTGAGCTTTTCGTATTCATATTTCATGCGATGTGGTTGCTTATCTGGCAACCACATATTACAAGTTTAAGATGTTAATCTGCTGCCAATTCTGCTCCTCACAAAATTAGATTACTTCAAAGGTTCCCAGATAGTGGTAAAATATTCAGTTTGGTCTTTCCCGATGGAACGTTCTGATTTTATATTTGAGATGAG
>JAQFJA010000015.1:9646640-9657815 GCA_029874485.1 Naso brachycentron
CGTAATTACACAATTTTGAATCACTAGTCCAAATGTTTTTTCCGGCCTTAAAAAACTGTTTTAATATCAGCGTAAATTGATGAACCATATGCTTGTACCAATATATCTGCGACAGATATCGGATATTGGAATTTTCTTACTCCCTAATATCGGTATCTGCCCCAAAAATTCACATCGGTCTGGCCCTAATGTAAACCTATTTGGATTCCACAAATCATGTTTGGTTTGGCAGAGATGAACCAAACTAATCAATCGAATGTTAATATTTTATCAGTGAGTTGTAGGACTCAGGCGAAATGGTTGTAATCAGTGTCATGATATTGATTCATGCAGCTGAGGCAGCATCATTCATACTGTGAGGTTGCACTCGGATTCGTTTGTTTACATGCGCTTCTGCTGTTCGCTCATGTTGGCTTTGTGTCATGTAGCTACATTAGCAGCTACGAAGAGACTTTCAGCTGTCATCTCAAAGCTCAGCAGCTTTTTCTATATAAATGGCTGCATTGAGTCCTTCCCCTTCTTCCAGAGTCCAGCAGTGGGCTGTGTATCTCGATAACAACATTTAGTCCAGATAAACCACAGACAAGTTGTCCTTTTCGGCTGAAGAAAGTGTTCTAGTAATGCTTTATAGTATCTCAGAAACTTTACCTGCTTTCTGACCGCAGGATTTTTAATTTTGGTTCCTGGATTGTTCTTTCGATCAGGAAGTACCTGCTCTTGAGGAAACTATGAATGAACTATGAACTAAAGAATTTATCAGATTTAGGAACTATCAGGCTGGAAGTTACTGTACTGAAGTTTGCTGGCTGGTCAAACACAAGCATCGAGAGCTGTTTGCAGCATTCGTTCACACTGTAGGCAAACGCTGGTTGTTGCAAGTATCAGTATGAAGACTGTGGACAGGAATTTTCTCTTAATAATGTTTAAATTACATCAGTTCACCTGCTGACTTCTTGACTAGTTTTAAAAGAAGACGTAGGAGTAAGATGCTTTTTTTAAAATTCCTTTTCTTCCTCTGTCGTCTGCACGTCTTCATGTTTTAAACATCATTCACTCCAGACCAAATTACAGAGAAGAGCACAAGATCTCTGTATGTTATCTTGATGAGTGCAATAATTCCTGGAACTATAAAGTTGAAAAAGCCCTAAAGATAACCAGGCATTTCCCCTGTTGCTGCTCTCGCTTTCATCATAGCGGTAATGACTGCAAACATCGGGCCCCTCAGTGTGTGAAAATCCCTGCAGCAACCTGTAAATCCTGCAGGAGTCTGATCTGGTCTTATGATCATGGATGCTGTGTGCATGTGTGTGTGCTACTGGTGTGCCTCCTCGATGTGTACGAGCATATGACAGCAGCAGTTTAGTCTTAGACTGACACCCTTTGCTTTTCTGTGGCATTAACACAGCTGCTTCTCGAGCGAGAACACAACTCTGTGCAAATGTATGTCATGATTACGACAACGTTTTGGGGCGACCTGTAGGGAAAAAAAAGATGAGCTGGAAGAGGGGGAATATTATCAAGTTTTAAACTTACAATTTTTGAGCTTTAAGTCATATTTATGAGAAAAAACTTGGATATTCTCTCACATGATAAAGTCACAAATCTTCAAATTTTAAACTCGCAAATTTACAAGAAAAAAAATTTGGATATTCTGACATTTTGAATGCACCAATTCGCGAGTTGTAGATTTTAACTAGAAAATTTACCAGAAAAGGGGATATTCTCTGATATTATAAAGTCACAAATTTGCACATTTTAAACTTGCGTATTTGCACATTTTAAATTTCCAAATTTATCAGAATAAAACTTAGATTTTTAAAGACATTTTAAAGTCACAAATTTGCAAGTTTTGAACTCGCAAATTTACTAGAAAAAAAGCCCAAAAATTGTTTTTCTTTCGATCAAGGAAGGAAACCGTCTAAACTTTGCAAGGTTGGACAGATGTCGCATGTTTGGGATTATACTTGCAGTGGCAGATCTTATCAAACTCCACTTTTCAGTTGGGTAATAATATTAATAATAAGAAATATATGAAGGAATAAGGAAATACTCGTTATTTTAGCCCAGTGTGAAGATTGTGGAGCTCAGGGCTGCACTGGTTTGGCTTGAGCGACTCTGGAGTAATGGTTCCGGCCAGAGAATCAGGTTTTAGATGATACTTTAATGTCAGATGCAGGGATATTAACAGATTGAAGGTGTGTGGTTCTTGATCTCTCTCTCTCACACACACACACACACACACATCAAAAGGGAGAAGGAAAAGGTGTTAATTGTCTGTGCTGAACCCGGCAATGTGCGTGTCTGTGCGCACAGATGTCCGTGTCAGTCAGCTGAGGGCGCGCTTAATTTGTCATAGGAGTCCATATCCCAACGAGCATTAAGCCCTTTTCTGTTGTCTGTTCAAATTCTGGATGCGTGTCATGATTTGGTGACTCTTGGTGTATGCCACTGCAGGCACAACCCAAAACAAGCAACATCTGTCCAGACTTGCACAGTGTTCACTGTTTTCCTCCTTGACAGAAAGAAAAACACATATTTTAGAGTGTCTAAGTGTGTCTCAAGTGTTTAGTTTATAATGTCAGAGCATATCCGATTGGTTTTTTTCTCTTAAATTTGCCAGTTTAACATGAAAAGTCCAAATTTAAAACTCGGAAATACACCCTCCCTTCCTTTTTTTTTTTTTTTTTTTTGGTTTTGTTTTTTTTAAATTGTCATTTACAATAATGTAGCTTTTAAAGCAGAGTCTTAAATATTGAACATACTTAGATTAAAGGTGAAAAACACATTCAAAGGCACCATCTCCTTAAAGCAAGATTTGTTTCAGTTCTGCGACCCTGCAGTCATAAAACAATAGGAACACAATTAATTTTGTGTCACTCACCTGCTCACGCTGCTTTCATTCATCTTAGTGGGTCGTGTCTCTTCTCGCTGTCAGAGCTCCGCGCGGCTTGCCAGGCGTTTGCCGTTGATGGACTCGTTTCTGACAACCGCAGGGCACAGCGACTTGACCCCCGCAGAGCCGCTGTCACTTAGTCTGTGGTTATGTCATTACAGTGACACGCCGCACATCAAACACACTTGATGAAAAGGTCAGACACAAGCTTGTGCAGTTTGATTGGAGAACATGTGTGAACAGCTGTATTTAGATCATTCCATGGATTCTTTTATTGGATTCAGGTCAGGGCGGCGACCTTTTGTTCTGTGACACTTTGTTTTTACTCTGTTGACATCCTGTTCCTTTAGTTCCACAAAACTGCAGCATAGTATTGATCTATACTCTTTTTTGTTTACCTCACATATCTCACAGTGCCTGCAGCTAAAAGGCTTTGTTGCTATAACTATTATTTTCATGACCGGAAAGCGTGAAGGTGTATGATGAAGCCAGTTTCTGCAAGACACACCGATTTTCTGCATACACACACCCC
The DNA here is from genome assembly GCA_029874485.1 of Naso brachycentron. Taxonomy (NCBI): domain Eukaryota; kingdom Metazoa; phylum Chordata; class Actinopteri; order Acanthuriformes; family Acanthuridae; genus Naso; species Naso brachycentron. The sequence continues at coordinate 9,650,066 of JAQFJA010000015.1, forward strand.
TGATGAAAAGCCACTTGGCGGCTTTATAATGCATGCTTGGTCCTAAAAGATGTCAGATGTGCATAGAATGCGCTTTTCTCTGGACTTCTCTGGAAGCTTTTTGCTTCTCCAAGAGCTGTTTGGATCACTTCATGTTTGAGTTGTTGAGCTTGGGGACATGGCACTGAGGAGGCAAGGATCCATGAATAAATTCCCAAATTAGCCGCAGAAATTTGATTCTGCTGTGGACCTTGTCTGACTAAGTTGTTTGCAGTTTTGAAGCTTCATTCACGTTGTCTCTCCCTCGCTCTTCCCCTCTCTCAGACATTGTCTTCAGCAGTGGTCCAGGTGTTCATAGCAGATAGGAACTCCAGCTGGAACAAGAGATGCTGCGGCGTGGCCTGTCTGGTCAAAGACAACCCCCAGCGATCCTACTTCATCAGGGTCTTTGACATCAAGGTGAGTTTACACAAAGCGGAAAGAGGTCGTGCACACAGATTCATTGTGGGTCATGAATACAGCAGCTGACAGACGATTGCTCTCACCACAACTGATATCCATTTATAGCCGCACTGTGGCATCTGTGTAATGTTCAGTAGTATTTGCCTGTTTGTCGTCCATACTCGTACCTTATCGATGTCCCTCTTTCATCCTTGTGTTTGTCTTTTCTACAGGACGGTAAGATGATGTTTGAACAGGAGCTGTACAACAACTTCAACACCTTCCTCCCCAGACCTTACTTCATGACATTTGCTGGAGATGTGAGTTTTCCTCTCAGCGTCTGACCTCCAGTCCTTTCTGTTTGATATTTGCTTTCAAATTGTTTTATTCCTAATTTAAATGTATTTATGAAAATGTAGCCACAGAGGGCTATTACTCCATTCCATCGCTAATGCTAATAAGGTTTTTACATTGAAGACTCTTAAATTGCATCTTGCATTTAAGTCATTAAAAAGGGCGCTCATGGCCTCAAAGAAATCTTAAATTAAAACATTAAAATCAGAACTCAATAAACAACATTTAGCCTCAGCAAGAAAGAGTCTCCTATCCTAGCAGTGTGAAAATTTTCACTCGCACGGTTAAGTGAATTTTAACCTGTTTTACAAGCTGATTTCTATTTATTTCTTGATCCAAACAAAGACGTGCTCCTTTATGCTATTTAGTAAACAACACACACCTGCAGCAGCACACAGCACATTCATATTGGGCTCAGCAGATCCAGTTTGCACTTATGGTAATCAGCAGGTGGAACTGAAAAACAGGTTAAAGCACATTTTGTTCAGATTTGAAATCAGAATGTGCTCGCAGTAGCCTTCCTAGTAGAAACTGTGGACGAGAAAGTTTGTTGAACTACCATGAGAGGTATGTCCTGAAGGGCAATTGAGTTTTTATGAACTACCCAAAGCACAAACACAAACTCACAGACAGCAGCAAACAACAGCATGTCAGGGACAAAAGGTCAAGAGATGCACACAAGGACCAAATGCAAATTTAAAGTTTCATAAATAAGATGCAGAATAAATAAGAGAACCACTCTAAAATGAATTGCACAGGTCCACAAGAACAAACCAGCACGTGGTTTAAAGACAATAATAAACATGTTTATTTAAGAAAGACTTCTGTCGGTGTTAGTAAAGGACGTGGAATATCTGTTTGGTTTTTTTGAGGGGCACTTTAAAGCATCGACCCGAGGCCATTACAGTGAATTCACTGGACAGGACGTCGTCAGACTGCCTAATTATTTCTTTTGCCCTGTGGGCCACACGTTTCTCCCAGAGGGAGCTCGGGCCTCTCTTCTGGACTTTTGGAGCAGACATTAACTATATTATTTAAGCTGTTCCTGCCCTTCACTGGCAACCATTTTATACTGGCAAATAAATGAAACTGTTGAAAGACTTTCAATAAATGACGGTGTTACAGACATTAAGAGTTCAGATTTCACAGTAGATTGATTCTTTGTTGTGTTTTTGTTTACATCAAACTCAAGTTGCGAGTCAAACACAGTTCCAAGTCATTTATTATTATCCAAAATTTAAAGGTCCTTGCTATATATAATGCTGGCTTTGGTTTAGTACTATTTTTCTAAAAACTGCGGCAGGTTGCACACTAAGAAGCGCCCCTCCATCCGTTCCTACCTCAACCTTCCAGGATGATGTCCTCCTCATGTTAAACCTTCTTTGTAGACGTCACTGCTCTGTGTCACATCCCAAGCACCTGATGTGACAGGATGCTGCTATTTGTAGAGCAAACATCTCAGCTGATGGTTACAGTCGCTCCGGCTTCAGCAGACCGTGAAGTATGTGGGACTGCTGGTTGTGGTGAGGCCGGGACCGTTCACTGCTTTCACATCATGGAAACCAAGCTGGAAACTCGGTCGTGGAAATTAGGTGAAGTCGCTAGTTAATATTTTTACACATTTGTTTTGTGTTTTGTGCGTGTGTGTGTTTGTAGACATGCCAAGTGGGTCTGAACTTTGCCAACGAGGAGGAGACAAAGCGTTTCCGCGGTCACGTCGGAGAGCTGATGGGGAGAAGACAGAGGAAAACTGGTACCAACTTCCTGCTGCTGCTGACTTACCTACAAACCAAACTGCCAAGCTAACTCACTGTAAAAAAATGACACGTTTTTGACAAGCTTATTTGATTAGCTGTTCCAAATAACCAATGATTTCAAGTCAACCTCGTGATGATACACTTGTAAAAAGTTCTCAAAATAATTGATTACCGGTTTTATCAGACTTGGCTTGACTTCTGTAAGCACAAGATCGAATTTGTGTCTGAATTTGTCATTTTTTACAGTGCTCAGCCACAGAACCGGGCAAAAAAGGTCTAAATTTCAATACATGAACAGAAAATTTCAGAGATTGTAGACGGAAGCTTTTGTGAGATGCACTCCAGTCCTTTCAGTAAGCAGATCTTTAAAGTGTCATGTATTGAAAATAATTAGAAACTTTTTACCTGGTTCTTTTTACTCTATCATTCCATCTTCCTCTTCTAGTCTACTGCGGCCTCTTCCTTTGATAACACACATCACAAATGTAAAGCAGTCATTAAGGCATTCGCAGAAATTCATAGCCAAATTACAAAACTGCAAAGAAACATTTAACAGTTTAGCCTTGCAATGAGAGGTCATATCATCTTGAAAACCATCTCTTCACTGTTATGAATTATTGCTAAAAGTTCTCTCAGCTTTGGTACTGCATGAAAACCCTTTACAGCCGAGGAAAATAGGACTGTAGGTCAGTTTTTCTCTAAATGTTTATGTGAAACCGCTGGATTATTTTTTATTGAAACCTCATGGATGCATCACAACAGTGGACTGAGAAGTTTGAACAAATATCCTGACTGGCCCGAGGGGGGCACTGCAGTTTCAGGCAAAAATGAGCAAAAGGACTGAACAATCAGCTTTGAGAAGGACCTCTTGGCTCATGGGCATAACATGTCCAGAAATTACGTAAATAGAATATAATCCTAATTTGCCCGAGGGGATCTTTGTTGTACATTTCTCCTTAATTGTTGAATTAATCAAAATAATACATAAACAGCAATAAATGTGTTGTTCAAGTAGTGTGAGTAATATTTGCATAGTTTTCATCCAGCACCGACTATTTTATATATTATACTTTGGGCAAACCGGAGGGCACTTTAACAAAAAGCTGTTATTGTTATTTAAGGAGATGAGCTGTGAGTGTTTGTGTTGATCCAAACAGACTCACAGAATGAGGAGTAAATTATAAACACATTCTTCTGATCACTTGCTTGATTAAGACCGTCCGTCTTCCTGCTTGTCTTCTGCGGGTCACTTCCTGACCCTTCAGATGGATCCTCCTTTCATCTTTTCCCCTTCAGCCCTCTGCATCGGGCGCCTAATCTTATCTACAAGGCTTCTTCTGTTTGATCTTCAGCCGATGGAAACTCAAGCCATCAGTGTTTAAAGTGTGTGTGTGTGTGTGTGTGTGTGTGTGTCATTAATGTCCACATGAGAGAGAAAGAGAGACATGATCATTGAATTATTGTGTAGACTTGATATTAGCTGTTGTGTGTGTGTGTGTGTGTGTGTGTGGGTGTAAGTCTTCTAAACATGCTAACAGAACACTTTGCTTTGGCAATTTTTCCCAAGTAACCTCTCCATTCTGTGCAGCGTCATGCACAATCCCGCCGTACGCTCCTCTTAAAAACCAGCAGGCACTCTTCTCTTTGTACGTCTGCGCTCTCACACACACACATTCGCTTCTCACTAACACAACCCGACTGCTCAGCGCAGGATTGTAATGATCTCATTTGTCTGTTTGTTCGCAGAGAAGAGACGCGATCCTCCAAATGGTATGTTTCCCACTGCTTTCATGTCAATAACTTGAGAAATAAATAGAAGAGAGGTGTGAAAAAAAGTCAAACCTGTGTCTGATGGTATCTGTTGGTACGTCAGATGAGAAAATCACATAACACTTAAGACACTTAACACTTAACTTCCTTCCCCTAACACTGTGGAAACTATGTAGCATACCCAGCATTTAATATTCTGTGAATCTGGCTTCTATGAAAAGTGAATTAACACCTAAAAGATTAGTGAGATTGTGCATAATTTCAACAAAATCAGCAGTTGTCATCAAACTAAGTCTCATTTCAATACAACTGAATGTGCAAACTGAATACACTTGAGCTGAGCGTGCTGTCGATGCACACAGTTGTAATAAGTTTGCAGGGATACGACTGCTTCTGACCACATGCTTTGTTACCCTAAACTGTGCTGAGTGCAACTCGCATTGCACAAAGAAAAAGAAGGAGCTGCTCCCTGCTGGTGAAACTAATTGCAATTGGTGAAGAAACAGTTCAAGGAACAGCTAAAAAAAAAAAAAACCCAAAATACTGTTAATTCTTTGTAAAAAACATTTTTCTTTTTCCTAAGAAAGTTAAATTCTCAATTGACATTTAAACATCTTAGTTTGAATGAGATGAACAAGTGAAAATCTTGGGTTATTTCTATAAGAAGTACAAAGTGTGTAGTGCAAGCACTGCAGTTTGATTCGCTATGATTAAGCTGTAAAAAACAACAGTTTATTCAGTTAACAAACTTCATTCGCACTTTACTTTTAAGTCCACTAATACAGGATTGGATTTTGTTAGTGACACTTGTTTTCTTGTGTTTAGTTTTAGCCCACAGTAAGTCAAAATTCATTGCATCGTGTCAGATCTAGAGAGAGAAGCACCACAATGCCGTTGCGAACAGTCTGACATAATACTGCACTGCACTGGAGTCTTGATGGGTGATCCGTGTGCCCTCTATGCTCTGACTCTCAATTTGTTTCATATGGTGACTTAACAGATTTGTGGTTATGCCACATATTTGTGTTTGGACGTACGTCATAAGACACACAGCCAGTTTCACGCAGAAGTGAATCACTTTTGGAGGGATAATGCCTGATTTGATCCAGCTGGCCTATTAACAAATCTGTGTGTGTGTGTGCATGCAGCCGAGCAGAGGTCATTCACACACAAGTGACACAATTATGCTTCTAGCTGATGTTTGTTTTGTATTTGTGCAGCTTAAAGGCATCGGGCCTGCGGATGCTTCAAGACAAGTAACAGTCGTACATGATGTTCCTAAACCAGCACAGCTCAGGAGCTTTACAGTGAATCATTTCTTGACAATAGTTTGGTTCATTTAAAGTGTTTTCTTAAAGGGATGTGTAGCCATTTATGCTCATGCTCGATGATTTTGAAAATGTCTGCCTTGGATGGTTTCTGAACAGGTGAATCTTGTGTGATGTGAGCTGGTTAATTTCCCAGGAAAGCCATCCTTTTCCTCCCTCAGGAACATCTTCTTTCCATCTGTCTCACTCTGGCTTCCCATTACCACATCATAACTGTTAGTGTCTGTCGTCTCCAGTCTGATTCCTGCTGTCCCTTTTTTCTCCTGCTGCCCTTTCCACCTCCCCCCGATCACCATTTGTCCCAGTGTGCCCTCTGCTCCTCTATAATGTCTTCATTTTCCCGTCTAATCTCTCTTTCTCTGTCTGCCTTTGTTGCTCTGCCCTTCTCGCCTTTTCTGTCACCCCACAGATTCATCATGTTTTAGAAACCGCTGAGATTTATGCGGGATTAGGCCTGGATGGGTTTTAATGGTTATGTAAAATCCAGTGGTAAATCCAGAATGATTTGCTTGGATTAGATGCACTTGTGTGTTTTGCGGGGAGAGGGAGGAGACGGTAGCTGAGGTGGGAGTGGAAACGATCCCAGCGAGCCAATCCGACCGTGATAATCCAGCAGTCGCGCCCTGCTGAGATAGAAAGTCAAGAAGATGATTGCAAAATAAGCAGAGCTCAGTCGAATAAAGCTGAGAAACGGAAATTTTGGTGAACAGTTTGCATTGAAGAAAACTGTTGCTGTGATGGAAGGAATGCAAGAGGATGAGTAAACTTTGGCTGCTGGCTGGCTGAGTGTTGGCGAGCTCTTCTCCCTTCTGATGGCATTGCTGGACGTCTGCCTTCACGGCTCAGACACTGTGCCTGTAAACTCCACCAGATGTCTGATGAGCATATTCATTCAGTAAATGCAGATGGTCACACCAAGTCCTTTCCAAGTTGGCTCATTTTCTGTGCTGGTGTTTTGGAAACCTTTGGGATCGTCTTGGCTTTCAGGATTCAGCGAAGAAGAATCGTTGCACCTAAGAAGACGAATTCAAGTGCTTTTTAACTTCCTCTAAAGTCGAGCTGAAGAGGAGGTTGTCCTTTTTGTGAAGGATTCTTTGCTGGTGATGATCCTAAATTTCTTTTTTGTCTGAGAAAAAGCAATTCAGATTTTCCTTGTTGGTCATCTGAACTTGTTCTCACCTTATCGCTCATGCCCAGACATCTGTTACGATGATGTTCTGCACCACCTTCCTGTCTGCTCCCTCTGAGGACCTTAATTCTGAGGGCAGTGGTGGAGGAGGAGCAGCAGGAGGTGGAGGTTTGGGTCCGGGGAGCTGCCTGTCCTCTTTGCACTGCCTTGTTCTCCCACAGGACGAACTGTACCCGACTCTGTCCGACCCGACGGCTCGCCTCTCCATTTGCTCCAAAGAGCAAGCTCAAAAGCTAGTGGGCAAAATGCTCCTCGATGTCAGTATGAGCAGCTGTCGGGCAAAGGATGGCGGGTGCGTTTGGGACAGAATGAGAAGACGGCGCAGTCGCTCGGCCTCTCCTTCGCCCAGCAAAACCCCCAAAAGTCCCTGTAGTGCGAGTTTTAAAGGTACGTGCTACGGCTGAGTTACTGGGAGGAGATGTGATAATGAAACTGACCCCACATTGTTGAATTAAAGCCCATGTTGTTTGGCTGCATGCGAACGGTGGAGTTATTGTTGATGTCTGCTTAATATAACCATGTGACATGACGTGGTTTTGTCTGGGTTCCCTGCGTTCGGTCCATATATCCACCTTGGTCTTGTGTACCTAAACATATAAACTAAAAATGTCTTTTAAAGCAGTTAAAATTAGGGCTGTGCTAAAAAATCCACACAACATTGTATTTTGATATGCATTTTCTTAAAATCTGTATCAATTTCCGGCTCCAAAAATCAATATTTAAAAAAAAAAAATAATAATAATAATAAATAAATAAATGTTTTAAACGGGTTGTCCAGTTCAAGAGCAAGAGTGCATTTAAATTGCATTTTTCATTTTGATGTTTTGGAAGCTACATCAGTGTCTGGTAATTTGCCAATACCGAAAAATTGCAAAGGAAATTTTGAATGAAGTGTCCACTGAATTGTCAGTATAATGTGATTTAATGTATTA
>JAQFJA010000015.1:9687036-9701222 GCA_029874485.1 Naso brachycentron
TCTGTTTTAAGAATACGTCATACTCCTTTTTTTTACCAAAATGTGTAACATTTCAGTTCTGCGTGAGCAAAAACTATCAGGAAATTAGGTAGATATCAAGAGAAGGCTGAAATATTAGACAAAATATTTGCTTGGAAATAATACTTGATGCATTTGAAGCATTTATTTTTTATGTATCAACCTGCAGCTTAGGGAGAGAAAGAGGAACACACCCCTGCCTGGTGTCAGGCGACAGGGCTGAGGAAAGTCATTTTGTTGCTTCCAGGTGTTGGTGTGAATGACGCTTTATATTTTCCACACAGTTAACCACTTCTGTTGCAACCTCTCATTGTTATAATACCATAAATACACTATATTAGATGTGATGTAATGTAAATACACTGTATTTTGTTTTTGTCCTCAGATCTTGAAAGCACCTTGTCTCCTCTTGAGTCTCTTCACAAATCTGAGTCTCTGCTCTGGAAAATTTGGGACACCGATAACTGATGATGTGAGCAAGCTGTCGTTATTGGTGAGACTGACACATATCACATTCATATATGACGTTTCAATTTTTGTCACTTGATCTTGTAGCATGCTTGCTATATGTTTATATCTTTCTGTGTCATTATATCCATTGCAGAAGCAGAATATCCCCTCTGATTATGAGATTCCTGTTAGTTACATTCCCAAAGAAGTGGTATGTATGAAGATGTGCAATAATGTGAAGCAGTCAAATGCACATGAGGTCAAACTTGAGTTAATACTGAACGAGGCGTGTTAATTTCTCCAGGCTGGCACGTGCTGGGTGGTGTTAAATATCTATCCTTTGGAGCAAAGTCTTCGGAAGCTGGCCAACATGTTTGGTGCCATCTCCTCCAACAAGGACAGCATACTTGTCTTCATCGCCATGCTGAAGAGTTTACGCTTCACCTTCGACCACGAGGAACTGGTAAGCAAAGAGTAGGGGTGAGATTTGCCTTGCTGCATATAAGGTACACAGCACATTTGCATAGTAAGTTCATCGCAAGTAAAAGGACAAATGAGCACTGCAGCTCATTTCTAGCAAAGAGTATGTAATATTTGGGACATTTAGAGGCTGTTTTGCCCACTTAATTGCGTAATTGGGTTATTTCAGGATTGCTTGTTGTTGTCTGCTCCCCCAGGAAACAGCGATGCAAGTCTTCCAGTGTCACTATCAGGAAGAGAGCTTAATGTCCGGTCTCTACTTTGACTACATCAGAGACGTCTTGCACGCAGCCTCTCAAGAAACATCCGGCTTCTCCTGCAAGCCGCCACCATGCCTTAATCCACAACAAACACCAGGTACATCATTTATTTGCATTTTTAATCCTTAATGGATGCCGGAAAAACTGAGGCAGCCTAGCAGCCTATTAGTGGGCAGATATTGATTTTGAGGTCAAGGGCACACAGCTGGGGACATGAGCAGGATATGTAACCTAGCACAAAGACAGTACTGATAATTAATGAAATTACTTGATCAAACGCTGCATTAAAGGCAAGTCTCATGTCTGCTCAGTACATCTGACATCTTAAAAGGGAGCCAAAGTTTTTTGAGTAAAGAAATCCAAACTAGAATCACTGCACATAAGCATGAAACCCAGCAGAATACGCTCTACAAGTTCAATAAATGGACATCAAGAGGACTGGCTGACCCACTATCAGATTTCTGAGGTGTAACTGTAGTCTGTACAGTTTCCAATAATATTTCGTTCTTCCAGGGGGTCAGCAAGAGGGTCGTGATTACAGCTGGTGGACGAGAGCTCCCTTGCTTCTGGCTCTCATCCCCTTCGCAGCTTGTGTTGTTATTCTTGTGTGGCTGGTAAGTAAGTGAGCCAACTCAGTGTGGCTTCACTTCATTGGTGAATCATTCAGATGAGTTTTTAAGTAATAATAAAATGGCCAAGGAATACAGAGACATGCCAAGAGTATTTATCTGCAACTTGAAATAGCACTCATTGAACAGGGTCATGACGCTGATGTTTCATAGCTTTTGAACCGGCACAGACATCAGATCAGAAATTCAGTTTGTTCAATGGTTTATATCTGCAAAATTAATTTAATAAAATCCCCATTAACCGTAATTATCCTTGTGTTTAGTGGTAATGAGAAAATGCTGCGTAGCAACACACATCATATTCGTTAACATTGTTATCCAAAAATGGATTGTTGCAAATTACTTTATTGTACGTCAGTACAGTACGTCTAATGAGTGGACATCCTGTAATCCGATTGGCCACCCCAGGTGCCACTCAATTTGATTGGCTATCTGTCCAGTGAGGGGCGGGCCTGATTGAACTGTTTGACAAGTAGAAAGCCTGAGTGGCAGTAAAAGCACATTATAAGTTTTGCACAGTTTTGTAAAGCAAATATTATTTGAACTATTTGCATTGTGTTACCCTTTTTTGTCAAGTTAGCAAGGCTTCATTTTTATTTGGTTGGCACTTTATACTGTGATTCTATTGTCGAATGTGCTGTTTCTTCATTTGTGTTTAGCCCATCTTTTTAAAGTGCAATTTCTCAGAAGCACAAAAGATGAAAGTGGTATATTACGCTTGTATGGTGCCAGTCTGTGATTTGTAGGTCTGTTTATTCACACTGTGATGTTGGTAAATGTAAATAGACATGGGAAGTGGAGACAAAATTTCTAATTAATACTATTTAAATGCTCGAATGTGCATGCACACGCGTCTCGGTACTTCCAGCCACTATGCTGGAATGATTGACACATCACCAAATCCTACATGCCACCCTAGCATAAGTCAGTGCCCCTCTTGGGCCACCAGTTAAAAAAGTCTGGACACGCCTCTGTTGTCTGCTAATGGTTATATAGTCACTGCAAGTAACACTCGCTGTTACAAATACTAGTAATTTTATCTTGTGTACTTTGTGTCCAGTCCTTATTACCAAACATTAGCATGCTAAAAGCTAACTAGCTGAATTAATATGGTAAACATACCTGCTAAGCATCAGGTATATTAGCATGATCAAGAGCAAGCATGTTAGCATGATGCTGACATTTTTTTTTTTTTCCTCCAACGCATTATGTATTGGCCTATATTGTAGACTGTACACCCAAATTATGGCGGGTCTCTAACTTTCTTTTCTAATATAACAAGAGACCTAAACAGTTGGTTTTTGGTTTTAGGTTTTCCATCAAACACACTTTTCCTCTTCCTCTCTGTGGGTTTTCTAATAAGGCCCATGATAATGTGCCTTCATTTTCGTGAGCACTTAGAGGAAAGCAATTCTTGCAAAATTAACAACTGCTCATCAAATATTCAGCAGTGCTTCCGTTGTTACCTAATGTATGATGATGTCCACTTTGACGGATTTATCATCTGTCATTTTTTTCATAGAAAAACGGGATAAAAGAACACTGTTTAACCGGATTTTTTTATCTTTCTGTAATTTCTAGGCGAAGTCTGGAAGGCGTTTACCACTTTGCAACATCGAAAACAGCCAAATGGCACCTTCTGACATGATCCCAACCGTGTCTATCTCCATCCCACTTCAAACACTCACCCACGCTGCTGACACTCAGTCAGTGGGGGAGGAGATCCCTGAACATGAGAGCGGATGAAGCATGACTAATAGAAAAGGGAATCTGGACAGCAGTACAACAACTTATCCTCCCGCTTGCTCTTATTGGCAGAAGCCGGCTGGATAAACGAATGTGGTCTCACCTTCATCTGAGTGCACAGACCTGTGCTAGGAGATCAAACTCCCCTGCTGCCAAGGCAGGTTTATCACAAAATTCCCCAGGCGCTTCTAGCACTTAACCCTCCAAAGAGGTCGTTTGGGACCAGAGGAAGAGATCTCTCCACAATGGCTGGTTATCTGCCAAAATGTGAAGTACATTAATTGTCTCGTCTTGATTGGTGTTAAACAGCATTTGGCTTTGGACTTCTCCGAGCAGAGCAAGATAAATCTTTTTCACGCCTGTCAGTCTGAAGTGGAGCGACAAGTCAAACTTATTTCACACCGTTTGACGGACATCGTTTCAGTCTGAGCATTTTGTTGGCTTTGACCTGGCGGTTACAGAGACTGTCCTTTTACTGCTCTAGAACCAAAAGTCAACACGCTGAATCCCAACCTGACACTTTGGCTTCTAGTGAAATGCATTAAGCGTAGAAGTGCATTTTTAGTCAAACAACTGAAACACTTCATAAGAGGCAGATTGAATAAGCTGCATTTGATCTTCTGCAGCTTGTTGTTGACATTATTATGATCTGTGATCTGACACAGATTGCCAACCTTCTAGTCACAAACAACAAGCCGAGCAGCTCAACAAGCGTCCTACTTTGTGTATCAAAGATCTGACCAGATGGCAGATAGCCATCGCCAGAGGCACTTTTGAATCCCTTCATTGTATTTCAAAGCTGTTGCCCAGTGATCTATAGCTGCTGCTCGGCCTCAGTGAGTGTGGTAGAGTTTTTCATGCCTTATTCACCAAGTCAATCATGTTCAGTCATGAGAACATGACTCCCCAAGTGTGAGCACTCTTGTACTGTATGTGTCAGAGAGAAGGAGGGAGAGACAGGACAGACAGGACGAGGGGAAGTGAGGGAGATAGGGATAGATGGATGGACGGACGGATGAGCTCAGTGAGAAGCATAAGGAGGGCTTGTTCTCGTCACAAAAGAACTGGCCGTAGGCTGGAGGAAATACCAGTTACAAACACGACTGATGTCGGCAGATCCCTATGAATCAACATGCTAAGAATCTTTCCAGACCACAGGCTATGCAGCCTCAACTACAGAGAGGATTGTTAGTATTTCAATAACAGTTTTCTGTATTCTAATGATTTATTTCCAAAACACATCTACGAAATACGGAAAGACATACCTTTATTAAAATAAGGTAGAGAACAATAGTTTTTTTGTCTTTCTGCTGACCAAAGTGTATTATTTCCATTTTTGTCTTTCATCAAAATGCATTGTATATGAGATGTTTAAGTTATTTTTTTGTTACAAGATTAACTGCTTACAAAATGTAATTAACTTCTTTCGCAATTGTAATGTTAATGGAAATAACCAACATATGTTATGAATGTACAGGGGGTTGACAAAATACTGTGAAAACATATAACTTTGCAGTAGTAACTAAACCATGACTGCAAAGTGCACTACAGCATATTGTTAACTGAATTTTAATTGTAATTTTTTTCAACTGTTTCTCTTTGTTGTCAAAATTTCAGAAAATGTTAAGTTTGTTTACAGGACCTCATGTTCCACTGTCTCATATCGTTTATGATGATTCACATATAAAAGTGCTGATTGTCAAATGTATTTTATGTCTGGATATATATGAGTACCATATATGATTCATTTTTGTAGCACTTTATAGCATTGACTTTGTGTGTGTTTAATTGAATGTTTTATAAAGTGTAATCATTATTTTGTCCACCCTCTGCAAATGGCCAATGAGCAAAGTCATAGTGCTCATATTATGTGAATATTCTAAGACCATCTGGGAGTAATGTAAAACAAACTATATATATTATTGCATCTTGTTAATGATGTAGTGATAGTACCCAATTCAACTACAAAAAAAAAGATGCAAATCACACTGAATGTGGACAAAATTCACGATCGAAGGTCCACGTTTTTGGTTTTTGAGGTGAAATATTTGGATTTATTTGTCAGGTCACCTACTCAGGCCTCTTTGACCTCTGGCGGCTTTTCAGAGAGATAAAAAATTCACCATTCAGGGGTTTCTACTTATTTTTGCATTTCCATTGTTGTGGGTTGCACATAATAACAGCACAAATAAAAAAAAGTTCTGGTAATTTAAACTGTAGCTCTGTTTGTCATGTATCACAAGAAGCTAAGCTTTTAAGATGGATCATGCTGTAAGTTACCTTCCTGGACATTTGACTGCTTTTAGCTGTTTCTCTTTTGTTTTTAGTTAAACAAACTATAGACATGTATACGTAATGAGTATATCTCAACATGTAGAAAGTATTCTAGTTAAAAATCACAACAAACACGGTCGGAACAATTAGAATACTTAGGGATTGCCTGTTTGTGGTCTTTGCTACTTCCCAGCAACTTCAAAAGTGTGTGCTTTTATTTTGTACAGAAACATCCGCCGGAAGTACTCGGACTTTTGTTTTGGAAAGCCGCTACCCAGCCGTCGCCATTATTCTTCCTGGCTTGACGGTCGAAAGAAAGACGGTTAAATACTTTCAAACATTATATTTTGATGTAAAGTGCAACGTCGTCAAGCTATTTGTGCAGTCGGTTGAGTAACTCATGAGTTATCGACCCACCCTGAACACAAAATGGCGAAAAGATCTGATACTCCGGGTAAGTTGCTAAGCTAACGTTAGCAAGCTAACAGTAGCTCCTTCCGAGAACGGCTGCTAGAAAACATGAAGCAACGGAAGCCATCTGTTGCAATCGACTGAGTGTTTGCTTTTTAGCGCAGGCCAGCATGTCTGTAGGAGAGTCTTTTCAGATATTTTGGCGATGTTTGGTGGTTAGCTAGCTTGACAAGGTTTGGCGCGGACTGTCCAGGCTGCTAGGTTTGAAATGAAACTAACGTTAACGTTATCCCTCACTGCCGGATGTCCCGATCGGCCACTGCATCGTGTAAGATCGACTGTGATCGTTCTCATAGCTATCCGTGCTGTCTCAATCACATACTTCAAGTTTCAATCAATAACCCCGCTGCAGTTTGGCGCTCATTTTCTCCACGACTGCACATGCACACGCAAATGTGCACACTATCATCCCGTCTGTAGCTTATCTGCAGCTATCAAAGCGCGTTGTTGCAGCTGCAGCGCCACCTAAAGCCTCCTCTAGCTTCTCCTGCAAAACCAGTTCTGCTGTTGATAGATTTGTATTAAACACACATTTAACAAACGCAGTGGTCCTTATTATTGTCACTGAGAGGGAAAGATGAACCAGGAAGCACAATTAAGTTAGTAACATAGTATGACACAACGCAAATGCACACATAAGTTCAGAGCTCACATGTTCTTACAGTAATAGGTGTATGTACTGGGCAGATATTATTGTTATACCAGATTATAGAAAAAAAAGACTGTGAGAATTATTCTGTAAAAGAAGTGACATCAGAAGACCTGTTGACATCAAATCAGCCACCTCTAACAAGAAAACATGCTGGATTTTCACACTTCCTGTGTTCTGTTCTGCATACGTTAGGTGTTGGAGGAGCCCTTCCCCTGGCTTCCCTCCGCCTGATGGCCTCCCCTCTGCAGCTGACGTACTCGTACGTATGGCAGGTCATACGGCAGAAAAACGTGAAGCTGTACGGGAAAGTGGAGGAGTTTGTCACCATGGTGACGCAGACAGTTCCCGAACTTATGAGTTTCAAGCAGACGGCCCAGCTCCTTTTGGGACTGAGGGCAAGGGTGAGTTTATCATTGACTGTGTGCATCAAACAGGACTAGATATCAGTCATCCATACTCAAGAGTCAGAGTTCAGTGGAGTGATTAAAATCACTTTAGCTGGTTTGAGGTTAAAACCCTCCAGCTGCAACACAGTTTTAGTTGCCACATACCTCCATCACACCAAGCCTGTGATGTGTGCCCTCCCCCTCCAAGGCTACTTGAATAGCATTCATTATGTAAGATGTGTAACATCAAAGTGGATGTTCACACCACACTATATGATGAACTCCACATGTTTCTTAGTGAATGATTAAAATCACACACATCAAAGAAAAAAAGAGCTTTTTAAGTTCCACTCCGTCTGTCTTCGGATTTCATCAACCTCATTTGCTTTAAGAAATTTGGGCTTTCAACATTTTTTCTCTTTTAAATCTTGTTTGATAAAAAAATAAGAAGAAGTTGTCTAGAAAAACTCTGAAAACAAGGTCAGCATTTCCAAAAACATGTAAAAAAAAAATTATTTACTTAAGACTGCAGTCTCTTGACTTTTCTTTTGCTATAGATCATTTTGGATTTGCTTCACAAAGACGGCCCACCGGATTCCAGAGCCATCCAAACTCTCATAAACAAGTTGAAGGTCTCTGCATCCTCAGGGGTAAGAATGGGAACTTTTTCTTCTTTGAAAATAAAATATACTCTTCAGGCATGGCTGGTGTTAATTTTTTATTCAGCACAGTGGACTCTTGAGTCCAAAGATGTGAAATAAACCTGATATATAGTATTTCCTGTGTGACAGGACTCAGAAGTGGAGAAATCTCAAACCAACTTCATGGTGCTCGTCCAGAATCTACTGAAAAACTCTGCTGAGAGGAAGCGCTTCTTTAAGGTATCCCTATCTATCTTAATGTGATATTAGCCAAAATAAAACAAAAATTTTAAATTTTATTATTTTGCCCAGCCCTAATTTGGATACTTAAAACATGGTGCATGTGAAAATATAACACATTAAATTCATATAGCTTATCCTCACAAGTTCAGAGACAAAGTGCTGTTAAAATCATACGTATTTCTCTCTGTGCAGGAGGTGTTTCCTGTGCAGTACGGCACAAAGTTTGACACAGCGCTGCAGGCTCTGATTGCAGGTCTCGTGTGCAAGCTGGAGCAACTCCTTCCTGTTCCCAATCTCTCCCAGGTATGAAAACGCTTCGTCATTGCATTTTGCTATTTACCCAGGGGTAGTTATTGCAAGCTAGGGTACAGGCTGCAGACAGGAAGTACCTATTGTGTGGCTGTTTCAGCATCAGACCATGTTAATATGAAAATTTAGGTTAAACTTTATATAGCCCTAAGATACAAGAAAAAAATGTAAAAATTTAATAAGAACTCTGTTTGACTGGACCAATTTCAGACAGTTTAAGGCTTGCTAAAGATATTCAACACAATATACCAAATTACCATATTAAGCTACTAGGAATCGCTAATGGTTTATCTTGTTTTATAGAATTGAAAGGAATCTTTAAACATGCCAGGATCTGGACTTAAGATTTTAATACTTTTATGTTCAGTAAATTGTCAGATAGATATAAGCTGTGACAGAGTAAGAAACTTGCTGCAGCCAGTGGAAGCACACACATTGACTAGAGTTGAAACTTATCAGCTTCACTGTTGTGGCAGAGCAGAGACGGACCGAACACGCATCTGGTGGAATTTAGGGCTTAGATTTCAGCAAGATAATCTTCACAAGCGAATACATCTTGGTTTTTGAAATGTAGAAATAAAATCACTGCTCTTCTAACTCTTGTTGTTTTACGGCTTTTGGCACCCAGTTCACTAGTGCCACCTTCATTTTCAGAGTGTAAATTCCTCTGCTACCTCACTCAGATGTGTGAGTTTCGACAGTGAGTCACTCACAGTCAGCCATTAAGCCTCTGACAGGTTCCTACGGCCATCCCCTTCCATCCAGCCAAAAATGTGATAAAACTTAATAGGTCTTTTTGAATTTTTTATGTAACTAATTTATGGCTTCTATATCTTACCTCTACCTCAGCTTGGTGCCATGATTGCAACCGATGCCACTGTCCTGGAGGCGTGTGGATCCTTCATCCCTGACACCAGCGATCTGAAGACTCTGCTCCTGCACCAGCAGGCCAAGGGACTCCTTGGTGTTAAAGGTACATTTCAGATTGCTTGAATATGAACATGTGATCAAACACAGAATGAAAACTTTAAGCTAAAATAAATCTGTCAGATACAGTGAAAATTGTTTGACAAAGTCTTTCCTACTTTTTCAGCAACCATCTCGACCTCAGTAGGTGACTGTGTGTTCGCTTCACTCGCCTTCCGTCCTAAACCAGTAGAACTGCCGGCACCGCCGGCACCACCAGCACCACAAGAATCCCCAAAGCCACTAGAAGTCAGCCTCAACGAAAGAAGCCCAACGTCCCTCAGTGACACCGAAGACATGGGCGTGATGTCAGACGACTCTGAGAGCCCAGCGGCCCCTGCGACTGGACTACAGAGAGGAGGGCGATATAGTAATAAAACAGCTGATGGCAGTGCTGCAAAAGAAAAGAGTCTTACAACAACAGCTCAGACGGAGAATTTGGTGCAAGAGAAGAGTCGTACAGAGGAACAGTCCAATAAAACTCCACAAAGCCAAGAGAAAGACGAAGCACCCGTGAAAGAGGGACAGCAGGAGCCCCCCTTGAAATCAATCCCCTTTAGGGTGGTTCAAGTGCCGATCAAAGCTCCAACCGGACAGAATGCAGGCAGTACGGGAACAAAAGACGGCCAAAAGACTCAGCGAGTCACATTGCATCAGTGGGTATCGCAGATTGCCACCAACTCACTCTCACTCCCAGCCTTGCCACCACTTCCTCCCGTCAGGCTGACTTCGCTGGATGACTTGAAGCCAAGCATAAGAAGAAAAAGGCAAATCAGGCCTCCGGCTGACAGATTCTCCTGCAGCGTGTGCGATAAGAGCTTCCCTTATCAATCCAAGCTGCTGGACCATGAGCGCATTCATACCGGAGAGAAACCGTTCGTTTGCACCGCTTGCCTCAAGAGCTTCAGGACACAGGCGTTCCTCAACAACCACCTGAAGACCCACAGCACGATGCGTCCTTACGCTTGTGGCCAGTGCGGGAAGTGTTTCAGCAAACTGCAGAGCTTGACGAAGCACATGCTGGCCCACAGCGGCCAAAAGCCCTTCTACTGCAACATCTGCAACAAGGGCTTCACTCAGTCCACCTACTTCAAAAGACACATGGAGTGCCACACGAGTCAGATGACGTTCCCCTGCAAGCACTGCAGCAAAAGCTTCCCAACGGCGTTTAAGCTGTCCAATCACGAGCGCTGGCACACCAGAGATCGTCCTCACATGTGTGAGCGCTGCGGGAAGAGATTCCTCGTCCCCAGCTTGTTGAAGAGACACATGGGCTACCACATTGGCGACCGCCAGTATCTATGCTCCCAGTGCGGGAAGACCTTTGTCTATTTGTCTGACCTTAAGAGGCACCAGCAAGACCACGTGCCCAAAGCTAAGATCCCATGCCCTGTTTGCCAAAAGAAGTTCTCCAGCAAGTACTGCCTGAGGGTTCACCTGCGGATCCACACCAGGGAGAGGCCCTACCGGTGTTCCATATGCGAAAAGAGCTTCACACAGGTCGGAAATCTGAAGGTCCACATCAGACTGCACACCAACGAGCGCCCCTACAGCTGCGACGTGTGCGGGAAGACCTACAAGTTGGCGTCCCATCTGAACGTCCACAAAAGGACTCATACGTGCAAGAAGCCCTGGACGTGCGAGACATGCGGGAAGGGATTCTCCGTCCCGGGCCTCCTCAAGAAGCACGAGCAGCTGCATACGAGGGAAGCTAACCCCGACTTCTCCGGTAAACGGAGGCAAAGGGGGAAGCACAAGAAGCACTCGCTCAAAAGGAAGTACGACGAGGAAGACGAGGGAAGCGATGATTATTAATCCAAAAAAAACCAAAACAAATTCTAGTCACTATGGATGCTCTGTTAGGAGTTTGCTGATCACTGATTGACAGCGAATCACTTATAAATAAAGTTGTGTAATTCAGAAAATAACTGCGCAAGTGTCTCTTTGAACCATGTGATTTTCCATTGTGGGGATCAGGTCACCGTGATTGGACACTGAAAACACAGAGAATGTTTTTGCTTTGGTTTGTTTTTCTTATAATCAAGTTTGAAGCAGCTGCGAGGAACTTTTGTTGTTGTTGATTCTGGCAACCCCTGTGGACAAAAGCGGTATGAACAGCACAGCTTCCTGTCATAAAGATCCTGATCTGGCCAGAGTGTGCTTTAGTTTGGGAGGCAAGTGAAAGAAAGATGCAACCTTTCAATACTTTTCTTCTTTCTCTATGCATCCTGCAAGCAGCTGTTCATTGAATGCATACAGATGAAGTGATGTACTGTATCTGCTTACTGCTTTTTAATATTAAGTGTAATATGATGGTAAAACAAAGTACACTTTGTTTTAGTCAAGTCACAGGTCGCCTTGTTTGCTAATGTAGGTCACATGGAGGCATCAGTATTACACTGAGACTTTTTCACAACCAATTAAAAGTTCCTTAAATATGTTTTTGCCCTAAAATAATTTCAATCATTCTTTATGTTTTGAAGTTATTGGATGGTATTCATTTTTGTTACCAAGAACTCATAATGTGTCAAAAAATACATCTTATTTTCCAATACTTTTTAAGAGGATGCCTGAATATACGTAGCTGACATTTGAATGAAGGGCATCATGTAAACAGAACGAGTACTTCAGTGCATGTGACTGTAGATAATTTGTCTGTTCAAATGTTGTAGTGTCACTAGGAGGCATTTAACCTTTGTGACGGTGTCTTTGTACAAATGTAGTGCTTCAAAACTACCTTTACTGCCCACTTTGTATGTAACCATTCACTGTAATATTACTCTGCTTTTGTTTTTGAGTGAAAATAGTGTGATTTGTGTTTTAATAGGATTTCACTTTTCACCAGCCCGTAGATGCAGTTTTAATGCTCTAATGGTTTTTAACACAAGAAAACAGACATTTATTCTTGATGACATAGCAAACAAATATAAAAATGTTTTGCAGGTCTTTTGCATCATGCATCCTGGAGTGAGCAACCATGTATTTAAGCCATGAAGTAACTTAACACGCCTGTTATCAGTGTATCTTGTTTTTGATGTTTTGCAATAAAAGAAACGCATTGCAAAAACAACTGTTGTCTTTCTGTTTTGTTTTCTTGTGATTGATTTATTTAAATAACATACAGCAACCAAACTTTCCATCATGAGCCCTGAAATGGGACCATAAGAAGGTTTATATTTGGTGTGATGTTCTGACACAACCAGAAAATAAAAGTGGGACTGGTATTTTGTTTTTTTAACTTAATGACAAAAAGTTTCATGTGCATCTGCCAGAGCTGTTACTGTGTTAACTACTTTTTTTATCTTTTCTCCCAGTTAAATTGTTTTTTGTTCATTAATTTTTAACTGCTTTGCATAAAAAAACTGAATGATGGGCTGTAATTACAACATAAAATTGCCTTTTTCAGATGGTGTTGGAATTGTGTCATAGTGAGCATATCTGCGCCGCTGCTACACCTGAAGCTCATTCAGAGCCTCATAACGAACTCCACCTGTGATCAGGATGTCAGCCTGCAGGTGTGGTTGATTACTGACTTGATAAAAGCTGCAGAGCCGTGTACTGAATCTTAGCAGGAGCTTCAGTATAATTGTACTTCCTCACTGAAGGCTTTCAGTTACATAACTGTAATGTTAAAAATATTTTGTGATGGTGCTTTAAATGGGAATTTGTCTTAAATCAGGCCCCCTTTTTTGCTTATTTAAAAAAAAACAAAAAACAGGCATGCATCATTAAAAAGAAATACACTGATGCGAGGCTCATCTACGTAGACTTGACACCTTCAGCCCCTTAACAAGGGTTTAACCGTGTCACGCAAGCTGAACTAATAAGTAATAGTGTGACATCCAAGGCAGACTCTTCAAAGTCCACATGAAGGAGTTTTCCTCTTTGAACCTTTTTGGTCCTTTGAGAGGTCATCAGGAAATCCTCTGTGGATCTCCACCTCCCTTTGCTCCAGGCAATAATCTTCTCCCCTCTAATGTTCAGAATGGGCCCCATGTTGTTTAGTCTCATGACTGCACTTTCTAGTAGTTCCTTGATTCTTTTTGTTTTTAAACTCTCCCTCCTTTATTCCCCGAGGATTTAAGTCCAGGCACATCTCCCCTTTATGTGTAATCGATGTTTCCTTGCATCTGCTGTTCAATAGAAGCTGGGACATTTTCACTTAACCTAATTTTGTTTACTGTGTTACTGAATGTGCCACTTTGGTTTCATTTTTATTTCTCATTTTAGTTCAGCTGATCAGGATTATTCTTCATGTTTTATAGTAAAAAATGGTAGGTGCACTTTACAACCCCTCCCCTCCTGCCATCACAGACACAGCTAGCCTTTTGGTAGCTGACTAAGTCAATCGAACCACATGCGATGCACAAAATGTTCTGATTTGTCGTTTCTACATCTGTGCTATTTGCGCAAAACTCTAAACTAAGTCAGAAAGTCTTAGCCTCTGCTGCATATATTTTGTCCACTATTAAAAATGTTTTGTATGAGCCCCTTAAGTTAATTTGCGGTGCAGTGCTAAACACTTGAGTGCTCCTTTTAAAGACAATCCACACGTAAATACACATGTAATGCTGCGCCCTGCACCAAAAGCAAATAAGGCATTTAAAATAATAAACTGCAAATGATCAAATATCGTTATTGCAAGGTCAGTTTTATTTATA
>JAQFJA010000015.1:9714635-9725007 GCA_029874485.1 Naso brachycentron
ACTGCATTACATTGTGATGAGTTTTCAATATTTTGTCCTCTATGTAAGTAAATGTGAGAATGATTAAACATAGCAATTTTGTCCAAATCTGTGGCTGCTGTTGATTTTTTTTTTGACCATTTTAATTGAAAGAGTTACCTTTTAGCATTGGTTAGGCAGATAATACGCCCCCTATTGGCAACTCTTTCGGCTGTGTCCATCAGCGCCGTTCGCCTCTCGTGCTGCAACTCTGTGATCTTACACAGCGTCTCCACTGCAGCAACCAGCCCATGCAGGATGCTGCAACACTCGGGGTCCTCGCGAGGGTTGGGTGGCCCAACAGCTGCCAGAGCCGACATGAGCTGTGTGAGAGAAGGAGAAACTTCGAAATCAATCTGCAAGTCCGATTCTGAAGGAAACTTCTGCAAAAATGTGGGCAGTGATGTTTAGAAATGCTGCACTTCTCCAACTTGCGACAAGCTAGATCTTTAAAATGCAGTGATTGTGGGCGGCGGATTACCTCATGGGTGCTCTGATCTTCACGCCTCCAGCTGTTCAAAATGTGGAACTCTGAATCACTTACGATGTAATTAATCTGTGAAATAAAAAGGTGGAAGACATTTTTAAAGGTGTGGTAAGCGATTCTGATGTAAACATCTATAGGTTTTTCCAAAAAGCAACGATGTAAAAAAGAAGGATCAAAGTTAAGTGGAGTATATGCAACAGCAGTGTTGTAGGCTGCGGATCTCCCTATTTCAGCCACATTTAAAGAAAAAAAACGATGCTTACCAGTTTGTCCTTTGGATAAATGTCGTAGAGGATCCGGCAGTACTCCATGGAACACTCCACTGCGCAGGTCCACAGAGACTTGGACACCGGGGCCAAAGGAATAACCCCCTGAGCTCGACTCTTGGTCAGCACGTCACATTCTACCTGCTGGCGACTCGATTCTGCCATGTAGGGACAGTGGTCCACTACAAAGACCGTCTTGTGAGACACTGAGAACATCCTTGTTTTGAAAGTCTGCAGTGTGCGATGATCTGTAAGAGGAAGAGAGAAACAAACCAACATTAAGCTTTGAGTTACTGCATCTACATTTACAGGAAGTCATATGTCTTCTTTTTTAAATGCTTTATTTGCTGTTTAAATTGCTACAGCCCACGCAAAGTAAAATCTCTTCCCCATTTTCTGAGTGTAATGTTACATGACAGTGATCATGTTTACATAGGAAGACCAGAAATGGACATACATTGCACTAACATTACAAACACATCTTACTGCAGTATCCTTTTAAGTACGACAGCAATAACGTGCAAAGTTACAATAGCCGACTTAATATTCTACGAAGTTTTTTGTGGTGGAAGAAGCAGGTTCTGTTAACAAACTCCACATATATTGTCATGTTAAACCCCTCTAAACTTGCTGTTAGGTTAGCCAATATGACAACTCACCAGGAGAAAACCTTGTCAGCGGAACGTTTCCCGGAAAATCCGTGTCAGCTCTCTTTCGGTCAACTTTTGACGGATCAAGGGACTATCTGACTACCGAACGAGAGAGCCAATCGGTCTCAGGACATGATAATTACTACTAACTCCAGTCGTTAGCAAGCTAACATGACTAGGCTACTTGCTAAAACGTCAGGCGCATGACCCTGACAACAACGTTAGCCTTTTAGCTAACACTAGCCGGAATAACTTGCTCGCTGATTCACGTTTATCTCCGCAGACATAAACACTTTCCCACTGAGGCATTTGTGTACACCTATACAGAATATTTACTATTTAATACTCTTGCAAATGATTAACACTTGGCTATTTTCATGTACTGAGGTGGACTAGCAGAAAATACACTTAGCCGTTATAAGCTAGCAAGTTTGTTATTGGCGGAAATACGACAGTGGTGTTTCATCACCGTTTTTCTTCCCCTTGTTGCGGGGCCTCATCGTCAAAAGGTTCCTACCCTCATATGTAACTGCAGCTCCCCTAACGGTATTTTGTAGAGCAGATGCTCATCCTGTGTAAACGAGGGAAAAAAGCAAAAACGTTTCTTTTTTATTCGTTATACAACAATGTCTTGGAAACTTTTAAGTTCGTGATCACTCAGCTGTCATTTAGTGGACCTGCGAACGTTAAATGTTTGTGAAATCAACAGTTAAAGTCAACAAACTACTTTCCTGCTGCTCTGTTACCGGGGAGGTTTGTGGGTTAACGTTAGTTAGAGGTAAAAGTTGGCTTCGCACAAAGTAAACATGGTATCGTTACAATACTTTTGAGGATTACAGAAATATAACGCTACCTAAAAATTACATCCTGCCGATGGACGTAAAAGTTGATTTTTCCAGAAATGCCAAACATCTTAAAAACAGAAAAGAAAATAATAATAACGGTGCACGGTTTGTTTAGGGCAAACCCCCCGACCATTTAAAAACATATATTACGATGTAAAAAACAATATTACTTTTTTAAAGGTTAGGTTAACATAGCGTTAACTTAAAAACAAAACAAAGAGTCAAAGTGGGCGTAACTTGATCTGTCAAATGTGGCTGAACAACATCAACACCTCCCTTTTCTCCTTCTCCTCCTCTGACCCCACCCGTTTGATTTCCATTCTCTCAAGTCACAACTTGACTCAAACTTTATGCGGCTGATTCAGCGTTGAGGAATAAAGCAAGAATGCGCGGAGGACGGGGCTGCGCACTGAAGCTGTTGTAAAAAAGAAACAATCGGCTGTGGGTTGTTCAGATACATATATATGGTTTTTTGCTGTCGGTGATGTAAGTGGAGCCCCCCGACAAGGAGAATGAGCGGCAACGACATGTTCGAGGCGGACTCGGTGCATGAGACGGAGGGGATGGAGGGTGACACCGAAACGGGCATGATTGACGAGGAAGTTGGTGAGAGCGCAGCTTTGTGTGTCGCAAGAAATTTGTTGTCTTGGTTTGGACTCGTGATTGTTGTCTAGGCTTCAAACCAACCATCTGGGCTACTGCACAACATCAGATAAGCCACATGTGGGGAGTTCTTCACTCCTCCTCATCATCACTCTACTTGTCCAGGCCAAGTGATTTTTTTTTTCCATGGATGTCTTTTCATAAAAACAGCTTTAAAAGTTGCTTAAAAGTAGTGAGGCGTGATTTTGAGACAGCCGAGGCCTACTTGAGTATATTAGTTTGCTGCAACTCAAAGCAAATAAAAATAATGTTGACCTGCTTTTCATTTTCCATGCATTTGAATTTGGTTACTGTTACAAAGAGGACATTCCCTCATGCAAAACATGCAAATGTGCTCCACTTTTCTATGAGTTTTATGCTATTTTTGCTTACATAAGGGGTCTGCGTGAAATTAAAGGTTAGAAATGCCTCTTAAGATAACACAACGCCATATAAAAACATTACGCCTGTAGTAAAAGAGTCTGATTAATATTCAGATCATGCACATGGCATAGCAGAGCAACTGGTGAACAGCACCGGGGGTGTGGCACACACATTTTTATGAGGGCAGGAGTTCCCACCGCCATATCTGTGATACACAAAAAAACATATAAGGCCATCGTGAGTGAAAAAAACAGAAGGAATCCCTGCTCATTTCTCAGATGTCTGCTGTGACTCCTTTAAAGGACACAACCCAGCAAGCTATCGCATCTCTCTCCACTCTTTTGTTTCTTACATTTCTTACATTCCCGAAGCTACAAACTGAAACAGCAACTTCGCTTTGGAATAGAATAACAGAAACCTAAAGCTGTGTCCACTGTGTCGCAATGTCTACGCAGCTATCTGCTCACACGCTTGCATTTAAGATTTCTCAATCCGTAAGCTCCTCTGTGTTTCTTCTTGGCATTGACACATTGTCTGGTGGTGTTGCATGTTTTTTTCCGACAGTTCAGAGAGACAAGTGGTCTTCTGGGTGGACTTTGATAGCTGTCAGTGGCGTTATGGGATTCAAAAAGCCCTGACCGTAGGCCACAAAAGTCATGCCAACGTGCACTCTGTCTAATGGAGCCTGTATTCACTTGTAATGAATTATTGAGGTTCACACTTTGTGGCAGCGTGGGATGCTGGGACAACAACAGAAAAACAAAGACATAGTTTGCTTCAGGCAGATGTTGTTCAAAATGAAGATGATGGTGATACAGGAAGTCTGATTTTAAACATGTACCCAGCAGGTCTGTTATCTGTGGTGTAGTTCCCATCTTAACACGATCTGACAGGGTTACTGTAGGTCATTGCAGTCTTGTTCCAGTGAAAATGGATCATCAGTAATCTTGTTATGGACAATAACTGCTAATACATAAACTAGATCTTGTGGTTGATTCTGCTCCTGTGAAAGACAATACACTCGACTTCTGTCCGTGGTCATAGAATGCCCTCGTGCAGTGTTTAATACACAGAAGAATTTCCTGTCAGGTGGTGAGAAGAACAGTTGGAAGCAGCCGGCATAAAATGTTAAGAGTTTAAGTGTTTATATGTGAGCTGTTAGGTCAAATAAAACATGTATTTTGCACCTTTATGCTGAACAAAAGCAAAAGAAATTCATTTTCTTACAGTTTCTGTTTGTGCAGTCTGTTGATATTGTTATGTGCGTTGTTATGGAGCACGTTCTCTGGGGAGGAAGTGAGCGTTAAGCGGGTGGGTTGTGGCTAGAAAAAGCAGATTTTACAGGCACAGTTTCAGCAGGCTTTTCAAAGGAATCCTCCTCACTGACTCATTGGACATTACAGATTTTTTGTTGGTTTTAGTGACTCAGTGACCCAGCAGGGGCATTTTTGTGTTACACACCAAAGTTATGGAAGACAAACAAGTGGGTACTAGAGAATGACCCATAATCCTCAGCAAACAACTGTCAAACACAAGAGGAAATTCTCATTTTGTACGATTTAAAATCAATGCACAAATCCTAAAAATAGATTTTTAATAAAGTTTTTGTTTTTTAATCAGTCCACTTTACATTTTTACATTTACATTACATTTACATTACGTTTACATTTTAGCAGTTTACAGTTTAATATGTTAAAAACCCAATTTTGTAACTTTTACATGCTTTACTCTGCTTTTATAATTTGCCACTCTGTCTTGAGAAGCAGGCCGACGTGTATTCTGAAATTAAACGCCCTGTACACCGAATCAGGAATTGATTTTGAATCGGAAAATGTTTCGCATTGAGAATTGATTCTGAATCGAATTGTGACCCCAAAATTGAAATCAGATCAAGTTGTGAGACACTAAAAGAGTCACAATTAAGTAAAATAGGCATACATTTGTTTTAAAAAAGTGAATAAACTGTTGTGTTTTCCTTTTTTGTGCTATCATTTTCAAAAGTGAAAGGAGTCAGGAGGCCATCTGGTTGCACTGAGCTATTTATAAGTCTGCATCAAAATAACAATAGCCTAAGGCCTTGTCATTAAGGGCCAGCATTTGTTCATGGATAAAACACTAGCAGATTTTCAAGTGCAACAAGTTTGGTTAGAGTGAACTAGTGGAGGACTTTCTGAAAGGGAAGTCTTATTTGAAGAACAGTGATTCCACAGGGTGTTTCTCTGGCTAATGTGTAGAAAAACAACATCTGTCTTCAGTTAGCTTTCTCAAAGGGCTCTCTGCCACAAATAAAAAATGTAGTTTGTACTATCCATCTCTGAAGTTGTGTCATCTGTTTGTACAAAATAATTATGAGACATATAACAGTACCTATAGTATTT
This sequence comes from Naso brachycentron, assembly GCA_029874485.1. Classification (NCBI taxonomy): domain Eukaryota; kingdom Metazoa; phylum Chordata; class Actinopteri; order Acanthuriformes; family Acanthuridae; genus Naso; species Naso brachycentron. The sequence goes on from JAQFJA010000015.1 coordinate 9,720,306, forward strand.
GATGATATTGTTTAGCTTAGCTTTGATGTGGTCAGTGGTATGATATCACTGAATGCATGTTCCTGGATAAATATAGTGTTGGGTAAACAATGCAAAAATAGGCAAAATTTTGGTGAGTGTGCAATCATGTACAAGGTGTAAGATAAAAAGCAGAAATATCAGCGTGACATTTAAAACAGGCTTTTAATAGAAGGCTCACTTGTATACCAATGCTGCCTCAGTGAGCACCACTGAGGTGGAATGGTTTCTGTGATACTTGTGAGGTTAGCAGCACTGCAAATAAATCTAAAATAAGACAGTTAAGTTTGAGCTACATGCTAACCTCAACACGCTAACGTACTTGTAGTAACAATGCTAACACTGTAATGTTAACAAGTATAATGTTCATCATGTTCAACATTGTAGTTGAGCATGTTAGCATGCTAACATTTGCTAAAACACAAACAGCTGTTGCTGATGAAGATAGTTTACTGGTATTTAGTCTTAAACCACATTGTGGGACAAATGTAAATTTTAAACTTGAGCGTGTAACACATTAACATTGCTAGTGATACTGATATTGATACTTGCAAATAACAAAAATCTGCTAAAAGTATATCAGCTGCTTGTCTAATTTATGTGAACATGACATGAATATGTTGTGCTGTATGTTACTTGGCATCTTAGCGTTAGCTTAGCTGTGGTTTTGCTGTGTCATACTTAGCATCTGATTAGCTAAACTGTGATTTTACTCATAGTTACTGTGTTACTTAGCATATGTTTATTTAAGCTGTGGTTTAGACCTGGTTCAGTTAAATCTGACCTTTTGAGCTTTTGAAACGTGACTGGGCGTTACAGTTAACTGGACCTGGTCGCTCTGTTGTGACAGGCACAGTTTTAGCTAAACTGTATGTGAACGGCAGCTGAACCAGATGTATGATGATATAATCTCACAATTTCCATCTGTTACAGATGATTCACAGGAGCCCCACACAATGTACTTCTCAGAAAATAGTAATTATGGTACAGAGTTTCAACACACCATATCATTATCCTCTAAGAAAGGAAGTTAGAAAAACACCTCCGCTTCGTATACACTATACTGCATGTGTTTTATTATTTATTGTCTAGTCGCATTTACCATTATCATAAAAAATATTTTCCCGTCAATACTTCAAATACGAATTTGCACCCTGTTGTAGAATATTTTGTTCCTACAAGAATAACATTTTACAATACAGTATGTTATGAACAATCTGACAGCAGCAGTTCACCTTAAAATGAATTTATATACATCTAATACAGTTATAAATTATCTCCTCAGTTAACACACAAGTGGCTCAACTATCTTCACTACTGGCAAACAGACCCCAGTAACCCTCCCTCTGGAATTAAAAATCAAGACCTACATTACATTAGTGAGACGTGTAATCATAAACAACATATGATGTAAAGTCAGTCAAATTGTTGGTGGAATTTATTATGATTTTTTAAAAATTTTGTTTATACTTTTTTGTTCTACTGTTTTTTTGTGCGTTTTTCACATTCAAAGTAAAGACTTAAATTCATCAGTCAATTAATTTCTAAGACTGAACATGAATATTTTTTTAATTTTTAGAAATGAATAAATTAGGACTGATACGTCAGTCAGATTTTAACGGCTGATAATTAGCCGTTGCAGATTTATCAGTATGGGCGCAGTATCAATTCTCCAATATGTGCAGATATTAAAACTGTTTTTTAAGGCTGAAAAAATGCTTGGACTAGTGAGTTAAAATGGTCTAATTATGTAGCCTAGACTAACTTGTATTTCATAACTTAAAAGTGAAGTGTTTACTCTTCAGTGCATTGAAGTTTGAAATGAAGTTTTGTTAAGATGTAAGTTATCCTGCCTCCATTCCGTATCTTTCTAATACTTGATAACCACATTTAGCCGATTTATGTACAGTATCAGCTGATAGATATCAAAATTTTATTACTCCTAATTATTGGTGTCGGCATCGGCCCCAAAAATCCCATATTGGTCAGGCCCTAGAATTAATGATCAGAGTTGAAGAAATCTGGTACTAACCTTGTGACAAAGCAGCAGCCATCATATGTCCTGGTAATCATATTTTAACAGCTGAACAATAAACTTTGTTATCACAGATGGTCGTAAACTGATTAACTCAACTACAACAACAACATCCTGTAAATTCTTTCCGTATTAAACTATGAATAAAATCTGCCAGAATGTACATTTACAAATATGCTTAAAATAGTTGCCAGTAAAAATTTTATTTCCTTTTTTTCATACCTAAACATAGAAAATGCTCAGTCAGTGATGATTTCAGCCTGCTAATGTATCAGTTGGGCTCGTGTGATTAATATCCCTGTTGGCTTTGGCAATTCTCATCATGTCTGGCTCCCAATTTTTCTGTTTGTTCTGTTTTTCACAGTTTACCCAGAGGAGTTTTTACCAACGTATCACAGTATTAAAGAAGGAACAGCAGTAACCAAAGTACTTCTGGTAAGTCAGCGCAATGATGTTGTCAGCTACAGAAGCAGCTTATTGATTATATGTTCTCTTTGTAAATGGGATGTAGATTGTTTGATTGCTTGTTTTAATATAGTTTTATTGCACAGAATATATTCTTCAATAGTATTTATATATAAATCTAACTGTGTAATGATTATTATGAAAATTGTTGCCATTTTCTAAAGCTTTTTTTCAAAGTTACGATTATTTAGTCAACAGAAGTCGCATTTTAAAGCTCATGCTAGTAGTTGCAAATGCTTGTCAGATCCTTATTAATACCCAGACCTGTCCCACGTCTGTTTGTGTGGAGAGAAAGAGAGAGAGAGAGATGAAGGGCGTGTGTCACAATGTTTGTTGACTCTTCCCACTTCTCCTGCATGGCCCACATCACTGGTTGAAAAGGCTGGTGAAGGTCAAGATCCACCTGTGACACTGCAGCGACTGTCCGCACACAATCTCTTTCAACTCTGTGTATCATGTACGATGTTATGGAGGAGGAGGTGTACGAGTTTCAGGCCGTGGAGTTATCTGCTGAGCCTTGCTTTTGCCCTCAGGCCGAGTTTAACGACAAACCGGACTCTCTGTTCTTCAACGACGGCGTGAGGAGGATTGACTTCATCCTGGTCTATGAGGATGAGGATAAGAAGGATTTTGACAAGAGGTACACGTTCCAGCGACGCAAGGTAAGGTCTCTTATTTTGTAAATCATTTGCTTGAATTAAAGTGAAATTCACTCAGTAGAAGTTGAATGACGACAAGAGCTGAATATAAAACAAATTTAGTACATCAGTGAATCGAACATGACAGCACAGAGTCAGACTAGAATGCAAATAAGCGCTTCTAAGAAAACATATGATCTAATATGATGCACCTTGTATGTTTAACTCATGTTACACAGATCACTTAGATTGTGAAAGGAGTTTTTGATTAGTGAAGCACTCTGTGACTTTAAAATAACAATACACGTGCACATTAATGCTAAAACCTGTAATTATCCAGGGAAGGGAACAGCAGAGCTCAATTGTTGTAATAGTTCCTTTCTGTTCTCTTCACATTCATTCAAATTTTGACCTGAGTTGTTTAGCACCAGCTGCCAGCAACCTGCCCCGAGGGAAGTTATGGAAATGAGGAGCATTACTCCTTCTCTTCCACCACCAAAATTTTAAATCTTCATAAAACAGAGAGAGTAAACAGAGTCAGTCCAAGAGCAAACTGTTGTTGTCGGGTGCGTCAACATACGTTTTAGCTTAGCCAAATATTAAATATTCCGCCTAGATTTTTTACACGTCAGAGGTTTGTGCACGCCGAGACAGGACTTAAGTGTGATGTTTGTTGCTGCTTGTTATCAGTCTTGCATAACAGATTTAAAGTGTGGGATTTGCAATATAATGCTTTGAAGTGCTGTAGACCTCACAGACCTCAGAGGCTGTTACCTGCACTGTTGCAATCGCAACTCCCGAGTGTTTTTTAAGAGGGTGACTGCGGCCTGTGATGGACAAAATTATACATAATTTATGGGTTAAAGATAAAGCTGGATAATGGTAACAATAGGCAAAACGTTAAACATTCTGATTCTGCGGCAGGTAATGTGTGTATACCAGTTTTAAGCTGATCAGCCTGTTTTAGACGATTGCCAAGAGAAGTCTGGCTTGCAGAGCTGTTGCAAGTCAGAGCTCATGAGCTTCCCCACCACAGATCCACTGGGACTGATTGGGCAATTCCAAATCCAGTTAGGGGTGAGAGACATACCCTACCCGGCACTCCCTTGATTTTGTTTTTCCAGCGCCAAACGTAAGTTTAACAGAAGCTGTGAAACCTTTTTCTGCTCTGACTCTGACAGCCGGAAGGGCGTGGTTCACCTCAGATAGTGTTAGCTGAGTTGTTAGCTTGCCGTGATGCTAAACTGACTTAAATATTTGATTAATGTTTGTTTTATATTAAAGGCAGTTGTTTCATTCAGTGTGTGTGATGAAAAACTGGGCTGGCCTAAACAAACAGTGAAGGTATTAGATTTCTGCTTTGTAAACAATCCCTCAAAGGTATTCCTTAGAATAGCGATGACAGAATAGGGTTAAGTGAAAATATACAAAGGAGTCCTGTGAGAATGATCCCAACTAATCAAATAATATAAAAGCAGTCAAACAAGAAGATTTAATTATATTATTCACTGTACATGAGCATTTTGGTGGGCAGCTTTTTGTGATA
>JAQFJA010000015.1:9728983-9744433 GCA_029874485.1 Naso brachycentron
AAAACAGTTGTTATTTTTCCACAGGAAGTATTATGGGGAGAAGATTGGTATTTACTTTGCCTGGTTGGGGTTCTACACGATAATGCTGGCTCTGGCTGCTGTAGTGGGACTGGGTTGTTTCATTTATGGATACAGGACTCAAGACACCAGCACCTGGAGGTACACCAGCTAAAATGTCCCTGAGAAATTCTGAATGATCAACATGTTAATAAATTCTGTGCATTTTCTTGAAGTTGTAGATTTCCCAGTCTAATAAACTCTGCTCTGTGTTTAAAACACCGCAGCAAAGAGGTGTGCGACCCCGAAATCGGAGGGAGGATTGTCATGTGTCCACAGTGCGACAGGGAATGCAAATTCTGGAGGTTGAACAGCACCTGTGAAGCATCGAAGGTAAGTTTTATTTTACTTCAACAGTAAATTTGAATGTGTGTTTACAATATTTTTCATGTTATCCCCCCACCAGTGCCACTCAATATGCAATAAACAAAAAGTTATCAATAGTAAAATGAGCAGACATCCTAAAAAGTTGGAGACGGTCGAGCAGTTGTCCTCTTAGTCTTAAAAATTAGAAGCCTGGGCCCAGACCAGAGACTCCGCCCACTCCGCTGAGTGAACTTGATGCTCTTGGTCTTACATTACCTCCACTTTGAGTGATTCTTAGGGGGAGGAAATTAGATTTTCCCAAACCCTTTCTCATTGGTCGTTGCCTTTTCCAATTTAATCCGCGTGAACAGTCATTATGTGCCAGGGGGCATTTTGCCTGCTGTGGAGTGTGTGTGGAAAGAAGTCTGTTTAAGCGAAACTACCGAAATCCAAAAATGTCCAAGCTATTAAATAATCACACAGATGTTGCTATACTGTGTTGCAATTGAGATTCTAAACCCATCATGTATCGTGGGAAGAGACAATTTTTTAAAACTTTGTATCACATCACGTTATCACCGTAAGTAGACAGCAGGACCTACAGCGGTGTCTCTTTCTGTCTCTCACTGCCGACGACAGACCGGGACAAATGCTGTCTCCCCACGGCAGGAGCTGGCATGAAGCATCGGTACAAACAGACGTATAAATTCAGCGTTTTTTTAAACTCATATCAAAGATACCACATACGACCTCATAACAGTTTTTGGTTCTGTAACTTGACTTTGTTGGTTGAAATGTCGGATATTTCTGGACAGGCAGCTCAGTCCCACCCGTGGCTCCCCACTCCCGGCGCTCGTTGGATAATTGTCTTCCGTTGGAGAACCACAATTTCAAAGCACAATGCCAGAGCAAGAGAATCAAGTCCACTCACTGGAGTGGGCGGAGTCTCTGGTCTCGGCTAAAAAAAATTAGACCAATCAAACATTGTTATAGTCTAATAATTCATATAATACTGATTGTAGTGAAACATTAGGGTTTCCAATACATTTATTTATGCGCCAGTGACAATCAAGAAAACATTGACCACTACTGATTTTCTTTTCTTTCTGTTTTTTCTTTTTTCTTTTTTTTTTTTATTTGTTAACTAGATAAAATAGTTAGGAGTTTAAACATATCTTAATAATGTGCTTATTGCCCTCATGTCGGCCCATATTATGCCATGTCATTTGAAAGATGAGACACCTGTCTGCCATTTTAGAATCAAAACACTGTTGTTTGGTCAATACTAATACAAAACAAATGACAAAAATCTTGAATTTCATGCTTAAAGAAATATGCGTAATATGCATAAATATGCATCAAGATTCTATGAATGGAAGCTGAATTATCAGAAAAATGATAAAGAATGTGGCACATGTTGACACATTTGCTTGAAAATTAGCTTCACTTGTAGTTCTTCACATTTAAGTGACTTAGCCGCATTCTTTTTCTCATATATGCAAAGTTGGATTCAGTAGCAATAAAACACACCATAGCTAATTTTTGTGCCCTGAGGGTTTTTTGCTCTATAGCCTTATTTAGACTGGTGTAACCAGCAGCTTACAGTGGCTAATGTTAGCTAATACATATTTATAACAGACACTACAGAGTAGCCAGTTCACTGACTTCAGGATGTTTCTCAACATGTGCTACTCTTACAGTATGAGTCAGCTTTTAACTTTTGTATTGTTGCTGAAGGATCAGTTCAGCTCCTCACACTGTGCTTAAGACAAATCGTACTGCACCAGGACACAATACAATGATAAATATCTGTGGCAAAGCAGCAACTGTTGTGGTTTGAACTGATTTGAATGTACAAAGGATGTAACTGTGACAATTTTAACTCCGTGTTTGCCTTTTTTTTTCCATCTTTGTAGAAACTTTGTATATTTGATAACTTTGGAACCCTGGTGTTTGCAGTTTTCATGTCAATCTGGGGTGAGTTTGATCAAATTTCACAAATCACAGCTGTGTCAGAGCCACATTGTATTTAAAACCTGCAATTTAAAATGTTTATTTTATCCTCATCCTCAACACAATTTATAGTACTTATGTGTGTAAAGAGGGAGGAAGACATGGACAATACTATGGCTATAATGTTTCCTTCCTCCTGTCACGCTTGTTTTTTCCCATCTATTTCCTGGCTGTAGTGACGTTGTTCCTGGAGTTTTGGAAGCGTTACCAGGCAGAGCTGGAGTACGAGTGGGACACGGTGGAGTTTCTGTCGCAGGAAGAGCCGCCTCGTCCAGAATATGAAGCCAAGTGCATTTATGAGAGGAAAAACCCCGTCACAGGGGTTAGTCACACACAAAGACTTTTTTTTTCCAACTAATCTTGTATGTCATCATCAGAAAAACTGGAAAAATCTTCAGTTAAAACAAAGTAGGAAAAAAACTTAATGGCTTCAGAATGTGGATTTGATCAAATTTTATCTGAAGTTAAAAAAAATACTATGAAGAGATACTTTAATCAGTTTAGTTGTACATTTTTCCATGTTGTTGTTACAGTCATGTAGTTCATAGTGTTTGTTTGTGATTTAGGTAAAAGAAAAAGTGCCCTACACAACCTGTGGACGTTGTGTTCGAGTGTCGATTGGAATTGGGACCGTCTTATTCTGGGTAATGTGAATAAATAATAATTTTATTTCTATATATTTTGCTTTAATCTCCTGATCTGTAATTTACTAACAATTTCCTTTGAATGGTCTGTGAATAAACATGTAGTTTGGTACAAATTGTTGTGAATTTCCTAATATGTTTAAAAGAAAAGGGTTATTTAAACCAATGTAATTCATCACTCATTTATCATTAGGAAATATATTGAATTGTATGCTTGCATGGAGACAAAACTACATCATCCTGCATGTTCAGCGGACATGGTGTGCATTGACTGAAAGACTAAACGATAAATGCATTCACTGGAGGTCACTTATTGAAAAATGTTTGTTTTTTAATAATTAGTTCCAAATTCATAATTCTTTACAGGAGATAATAAGAGTTTTTCTGAATTAAACTCTGGAAATAAAACACATTCATCTATATTTTTTTTATTTCAAACTAGAACATAAATTCATCTTTTCAACTGTATTTTCTCTTTAAGATTCTGTTGATCTTGGCGTCTATCGTGGCCATCACCGTCTATCGTCTTGCTGCGTTCTTCGCCTTCTCAGCCAAACTCAGAGCTCAGGACCTGAAGGAGCTCGAGCCATTAAAGGAGTATGTGACGCCTCAGATGGCGACGTCTGTCACAGCCTCGCTCATCAGCTTTGTTGTTATCATGATCCTCAATATTCTCTACGAGCGAGTCGCCATTTGGATCACAGACTTTGGTGAGTGTGAGTTGCACTTTTGGTCATTTTTTGACTTGCATGTATTTTATTCCTGAAGCCTTTCTCCTCTGATGTAAAACAACAGAGCTCCCGCGGACCAAGACGGACTACGAGAACAGCTTGACTCTGAAGATGTTCCTCTTTCAGTTCGTCAACTATTACTCCTCCTGCTTCTACATCGCCTTCGCCAAAGGGAAAGCGGTCGGTTATCCCGGGGAGCCCGTTTATCTCCTGGGAAAATATCGGAATGAGGAGGTAAGCTTCATCCAGCAGCTGTTACATCTAGAACTTACTCCTATTTTATTTCTAACTTGTGCTTTGTGTCTTCTTCTGCAGTGTGATCCTGGGGGTTGTCTGATTGAGTTGACGACTCAGCTCTCTATCATCATGGGGGGAAAAGCCATCTGGAACAACATCCAAGAGGTCTTGCTACCGTAAGAAGTCAAAATCTAGGATCAGTTTTTGTATTTAGAATTTAAAAAACAAGTATAACACTTAGAGCAGCTCATAGATGCAACACATCTCCAGAGAATTTGCTGCTTGTGACAGGTGTAAAGGTGAACAACGACTCACACACCATCTCTATATTGTCCCACTGAGTCACTGCTACTGTAACTCTTCTACTCCTCAACAGGTGGGTGAAGAATTTGATTTTCCGCTACTGCACCAGTGTAGCCAAGGAGAAGGAGATCCCTCGCTGGGAGCAGGACTACCGACTCCAGCCTGTTTCCAAACTGGGTCTTTTCTATGAATACCTTGAGATGGGTAAGAGGAGAAAAAGTCTTCTTCAGTCCTTTCTTCTGCCACATTTACAGCCACACATCTAGTTTACCAAAGTCTTTACCAGTTACGACACCCTTAAAGGGCAACTCTGCCAATCTACCTCATCTCTATCTGTCTGATTCTGAATTGGGGATATAATGTGAAACCCAACTGTATTTTTTTCACAGTAAAGTCGAGCTATGGTTGTAGCTCAATTAGGCCATTTTCTTGGATTACTGTACTTGTCCCAGTGTACAAGCGCGACTTCCCCTTCAACATTTAGTGATGTTTCTGAATCCTGTGTAATGTGAACAGAGTCTTTGTAACACATGTATTGCCTGTCACAGTCATTCAGTTCGGCTTTGTGACCCTGTTCGTGGCCTCCTTCCCTCTGGCTCCGATCCTGGCTCTCGTTAACAACCTGTTTGAGATTCGGGTTGACGCTTGGAAAATCACCACTCAGTTCCGCCGCGTCGTGCCAGAGAAGGCCCAGGATATCGGAGCCTGGCAACCCATTCTTCAAGGCATCGCTATACTGGCAGTTGCTACAAATGTAAGTTACTTTTTACTCTGAGTTATACAACAATCACAAAGTACAACCTCGTAAATGGACACGTATTTAACTCTTTACATCTCTGTCACGACATTGACTTGATCTCCGCGTGTCTCAACAGGCCATGATCATCGCTTTCACATCAGACATGATTCCGCGGTTGGTCTACTACTGGTCCTTCTCTGTGTACCCTTATGGAGACCACTCAGAACACACAATGGAGGGCTACATCAACAGCTCGCTCTCTATATTCAACACCAACGACTTCTCCGACGATAGCAAGCCCTTTGGCAATTTTTCCAACATTCACACGTGCAGGTACAAACACCGACCAGTCTGTGTGAGCTGTACTCAATTCAAAAGCACCATGTCTGAGTTTTCATTTTAATCATCATCCATTTGGAAAAGTATTGCTTGCACATTGAGTTATAAACTCTCTCCTATTAATAACATTTCTGTTAATAATTGTTCTCTAAATACATTCTGAAGGAAGCAGCTAAAACCTTTCCTTTTTTAGATATCGAGATTTCCGGTATCCTCCCGGGCATCACAGAGAGTATCAGTACACTATCTACTACTGGCATGTGATTGCTGCCAAAATGGCTTTTATAATAGTTGTTGAGGTGAGTATGAACATAGCAGGAAATGACTATGAAATTATGAATTATTAAATATACTTATAGAGATGTCTTTCTCTTATTTTTGTCCTCACAGCACATTGTTTACCTTACCAAGTTCATCCTGTCCTACGTGATCCCAGACGTCCCATATGCTGTCAAAGAACAGATCAAACGAGAGAAATACTTGACCCAGGTCATCCTCCACGAGACCAACCTGAAGCTGGTGACCAAACGTTTGAAACCAGCCAACAACGAGAGCTCTAAAGAAGCAACGACAGACTTGGAAATGGAGGAGTTGGAGCTTGATTTCTGACAGTAGATGAAAAATGTGTAGAAGAGATCAGATGTCCTTCCCTGATACTGTAAATACATGACTGCATAGTTTTTTGCTGCACCTCCTCACATCTTTTTTGTGACAAAGTGACAGATTTTAGACTGAAACAAGGTATGGACTTTTGTGATAGAAACTGTAGCAACCATCAAGAAAAAGGTCATCTCCGTATTCTTCGAGGCTGTAGGACAAAGAAAGGATTTCTATTCACCCCTTCCTGCTGTCCTCACACTCTGGACTCCCTCGGTGTGTTTGGCTCATGTCACGTCAAAGAACACTTCATCTGCCCTCTACAACTTTAATGACTGTCTTTTATTCTACTGAAACGAGGGTTGTCAAATCAGTTTGGAGCTTCACACTAAACAACACCAACCATATGGTGGCTTAAGCATGACAAAAAAAACCAAAACAATTCCATCTCAGTGACATTCTAGTTTCTTCAAGTGATTTCAGCAGCATCACACCGCTCAATCAGCAGATAGACATTTGCTCAGTTGTCATGGAGATCAATCAGTTGACTATTAAGATTATATGATGTCGGACTTCCCATCTGTGTTGGCCTATAAAGTGAGATACAGTGGGGTTGAAAGCTCTGAGAAAAGGCTGGGTAATGGAAGGCTGGAATGGCTGTGCATGCAATAATTTTTTTAATGACGTATGTCCAGACCACAAGAATTCACAGACAAAACTTATTGTTTTGTTAAATGGAGAAAAAAAAAGAAATTAATTAATTAATTAGTTTACAATTTCATTATTCAATCCATAAATAAATAGAGGAATTATGAAATGGACTTAAAAATAAAACTTTTAAACAGTAAATAAGTACATCATTTAAAATTACATCAGTGAATTCCTAAATAAATAATCAATTAAAAATCAATTTGAAAATAAAGTTTTAAATAACAAAATAAATAACTGAATTCACATACGAAATTAAGAATACAGCTTTTGATCTGACATTTAAAAGGGAAATTCCTTTTCTCATTTTCATTTCTATTTCCTGGAGGCTAAACTACTTTGCAAATTGATTAGCTAATAGGATAAGGAAAAGCAGTTATTTATTTTTGTTTTTAAAACAGCATTTTTAAATTCAAAAGTTATTCATTTAGAAATTCATTAATGCATATTTAAATGATGTATTTATTTACTGTGTAAAAGTTTCATTTGTAATTCTTTATATAATTTCTCTATTTATTTATTTATGGATTAATCAATAGATTTGTAAACCTTTTTTTAAATTCTTGTTTTTAATCGTACAATTAGTTTTTAATTCAAGAAATGCTTTACTACAATTTCCGCGATCCTTTCAATCAACATATAAAGGTATTAAAAAACGTGTTGCAAGCACAGAGTTTTCATAATCCACTCCAGCGTGTAGAACTTGAAGTGTGGGGTTTTTTTGTTTGTTTTTTTTTCCAAGTCTTAATCAGTTTTCCGACTACACTAAGTTTTAGCTTGGCCATATCTACGTTTCAGTGCCTCCGTCCACTCTTCTACATGTTAAGGGCTCAAAGCTTTTACATACAGGTAACCAACAAGTGCCTCTGCTGGGAGATTGTTTCACTTAAATGCTGTAATGAAATATCAGTATTATTATATACAAAAGTTGCAGTAGTGCAAAGATAAAAAGTTTGTACTGTTTCATCTCTGTCACTGGAGCTTAAGAGCTGATGTGATGCTACAGTCATCTCACAAGTGCTGAGCGAGAATAGACATGGACTCGCTTCAACTGACTAAAAGGTAATGGACTGCATTTGTTTGGCACTTCTCCATTTAAAGCCCTTTTCATTGCAAGTCAACACTCTCCCATTAATTCATACACTCAGCACAACAGCCATATGGAGCAAATTGAGGTTTGGTGTATTGCCCAAAGACACTCCACATGTGGTGGAGCTGGGGTTGGAACCAATGACCTTCCAATAAGCAGACGGCCTGCTCAACTTCCTGAGCGGCAGCCGCCTCTATATGTGCCTAAATAAGCCTAAATGTGCCTCAGAAACCTTTACCTCTGTCCGCCTTTTAGATGTTTCTTTTGGGGAAGAGATTTCATTTCATTGCAGACGATTCAGAAAGTGAATTTATTAGGCAACTCAAAACTAGAACTAATGCCACGTAAAAGTTTGATGTTTACAACTTTACAAAGGATGGGAGATGGAACTCTCTTTTAGCATCATGCCATATGCAATTTAGGTTACCCTGTATTTGTAATTAAATAAATGAATAACAGTCCTGTGGAGTGGTTTAGCTGGTGGGAGTGTAACCTCTTTCCTTATGCATGTAATCACATTTATTGTAATGTTTTGCACCTACAGAGTTCCTCTCTTGTGCCATGACCACTGCACTGCACGGTATTTTGACTGCATGTATATTCTGTGTAAAGGCAATACAGCAATGCAATCTTCTCCTGTGTCATTCCTAAAATATGAGATCAATACCTCTCCTGTATTACTGCTTTGCATTGTGATTTTAAGAGTGGTATAATAACCACCATGTATGTGAACAGTATCATATACCAGCATTATGTGATGACGCATTCCGTATTTGTCTTATTGTTTTATACAAAGCAATGAAATTGTTTTTATGAGTTGTACTAAAATCTCTAAAGATTAAAAAAATGTCCACCTATGTGTGTATTATTTGTTTGAAGTGGGACGTGTGCTCTATTGTGCCTGTGGTAAAAACAAAGCTGTGATATCACCATGTAGTGACAATGCCTGCAATACACTTTTATATACATCTCCATTTGCTTTAAGTTTCTCTTTGTGCTTGTCTCTCTTCATCTCATTGTGATTCTGACACATTTTCTATCAAGTAAAGCTGAGTTGAGCTGAAAGCACTGCCAATCAAAACTGCTACTTAAGGCAGAAGATTAAATAAAATAAAACTCAAAACTTTATTGTACACTTAGTGTTGTTACAGTTGGGGGCAGCTGCCTCAATGTTGGTTGACTCCTCCCAATTCTCAAGAATGGTTTGATTACATTATCACAATTATGATCGGAAAAAGCAGCTTGCCGTGGAAAATTTGTGGCGACCAGCAATAATGACCGGAATTCCCATCACCACCTCCAACCCCTTGTTGAGCCAATGCCACACCTCCTGCAGTTTGCCTCTTACCCACATAAGGACTCACCATCTTCATGCTTCACTGAGCCCTGACCCACCACCATGACATTGTTTGAACTCTCTGTCTTTCACTGACAGATGCACGTGTCTGTAACATTTATTACTTTTGGAAACTCTGCAATTGTTTTGGATAATCATTTCTATTTGCACAAAATTATTGACTTTAGATTTGCTCTTATTGTAAAGGCCTATATGTTTCAAAATTGTGTATGTATTTATAGTATATTTTAATATAACGAGTACTTGCTAATTATTTTTAAACAATACAATATTACAAAAATTTCTTTACTTTAAAACATTTTTGATCAGGCAGACTTTGAACGCCCTAAACCTCGATGCGACGTAGGACCCATTTTAACTCACGTGTACGCCCATTCGGTGCATGCATGCTGGGCTGAAGTAGTTTGGACAGCAGAAACTTACACGCTCTTAGGTTTTACAATATTTGACGGTAAACTTCACGGTTTCTTCGGAATGAGCTCCCAGATTACGTGTGTCGGATGGGTGGGGAGAGGCGTTGCCAAGGGAACCCCAGACAAAGTAAGTAGCTAACATGTTTGGCTAGCTAACCTTAGCCGGCTAACCTGTCAACATGGCAGGTTTGCTGTGTTACTTCACCAGTTTAAATAACCTTTTCTGTGCTTTTTAGCTGTCCTTTACATTTGTGGATGGTTTTACAGATAGTGTTCACTTTAGACTGCCAGCACAAAAACTATCTTATAACGTCCTGCTACGCTACCGTTTTTTTATTTTAGTAACGGTACTTACAGCTAAGTTGGTAAAGATATAGCTAGCTAGTTAAATGTCTCTCAGTTGAAACAGACCTTAGCATGTCTATAATTGCATATTATACATGATTATATGATTAACCAAAATTACAAATGGGAACTCAAGTACAAATGTAGTTTGTAGAGTGGAAGTAAAAGAAATACAAACTAAAGGTCCAGGGTAAATTCTTAAAACAGCCAAATGTGACAGCAACAGGTTTTCTTATTTATTGGAAGTATGTCAAGTATTTCTGTTTCTACTGTTTGCAGTTTAGTTCATACATAGTTTCTAACTTTTGCAGCTACAGCTTAAAAAAAAGATTCTACCAAAGTCTCAAAACACTTTATAGTTTGTTTACAGCAGATCCTTCCTCTCTGTCTTGTATCAGCTCAGAGCTGGAGACACATTAACGTTACATTTATTACATTTTAGGTTGAACTGAGCCAAGAGGAGCTACAGCGCATCATTACTGAAGCTAAAGAGGAGCTGGGGTATGTTGTAATAAAACACTGCTCTCTGCAGTCCATGCCTGTTTTATCTCTCACTACTGTTCAAGTATTGGATTTTACAACTTAAGGCATATCCAGGAAGTGCTAACTGAAAATAAAATTTTACTGTTTTTCCCATGAATAGCCAAACAATTGAAGCTTGTGTCACATTTTCTTCTGTGTGTCATCAGGGAGCTAGCAGCTGAGGAAGAAGAAGAGGAGGAGGATGAAGGGATTGGGGAACAAAACCCTGAGAGTATTACAGCTGATGCTGCCGAAGTTCCAAAAGATGAGAACAAAGAAAGAAATGAGGAAGATGACGAGCTGGCAGAGTACGGTCTGGATAAATACGATGAAGAGGATACGGGTGAGGGGATGTTTACTCTGTACTCTATGTTTATTCTCTGTTCATTGTATGTTTGACTTCACTTGTGTCTTTTGAAATGCCTTTTTTGGACTGACTGTGTATCTACTGCTTGCTCGTCTTTGATGTAGTGACGGCTAATCTTGGTGACAGTCTGGCCGGGCTCACAGTTTTCAGCACTAATGAGGAGGATCCTTACATCACCCTCAAAGACACAGTGAGCGCCTCAATGTTTACCTGCGTACAGACTCAGTATCATCCACTGCAGGTAGCACCTAATGCCGGATAACAGTCGAGTTATTTTGAATTAACTTTCTGCTCTGTTCTTCCATCCAGGACCAATATGAGCGAGAAGATTTCCAAATCAAACCCAGTGACAATCTCATCCTGGCAGGCCGGGCCGAGAAGGACTCCTGCAATTTGGAGATCTATGGTAAATATCTGATGTGAGGAGACAGGATGCGACGATAAGAATACTCTGAACACACAGAACAACATCTGCGTTCGTTTGGATACTATTGGTCTAGCTTAGAATGTAAGGTAAATACTAGGACTCCACTGAATGTCATTTTTATGCATTCAGAGCTACTAGTGAGGTTTTCAAATGGAGCTTTAAGTGCTTGCCATCAGATTTTATGACATCCAGAACTTTATGGTTTTCAGCAGCTGTCTGTCAGCATCTGTTCCTGCAATTTGGAAATATGACAAAATGACTGTCAACATTATGAACGTAGCTTCTAAACGTCAGAAACAATTGTTATTTCATCTCTTGCTTTACAGTTTATAACTCGGAGGAGGACTCTTTGTATGTGCATCACGACATTCTGCTGCCCGCCTACCCACTGTGTGTGGAGTGGCTAAACTTTGACCCCAGTCCTGGAGAAGGACCCGGTAAGAGAATTGTGCCTGTCTCACCCTGACTGTTCTTTTAAAAATCAACGTCTGTCTTAAGCAGGCCTCAAGGTGTTTTAACTTCTGTGATGTGAGTTAAACCTGCATTATATTCAAGCTAACACAAACCTTAAGAAATACCTCATTTTATCTATGTCATGTGCATATCCTGCTGTATTTCCTGATCTTGTTCTCCTCTGTGTGTCCTTACTCCAGCTAACTACGCCGCTGTGGGCAACATGACTCCTCAGATCGATGTGTGGGACCTGGACGTGGTCGACTGTTTAGAGCCAGTATTCTCTCTGGGGAGCAAAAAGGCCTCCAAGAAGAAAAAAAAGAGCAAGAAGGTACAAACCTGTTCTTTTTCTTTCTTATACAAGCATCTGTATGACTGAAGTGGGGTGTGGCAAGTTAGGGGTAAACTGTAAGTCTGTGTTTTGTAGTGGTTTGTTTAGCTGACAGTAAAAATGATTGGAGAGACATCCTTTTCCTGCTCCCTTTCTCTGTTTCCTACGTAGTTTAATATTGTAAATCATTGTTGCCTATTCTAATTGATGCCAGGGGGCAGCAGCAGCTGCAGAGCCGGTCGAGGGCCACACAGATGCAGTGCTGGATTTATCCTGGAACAAACTGGTCAGGTCAGTTTTCTGAGGCCGTGGAGAATTCACTAATACAATTTGATATATTTACAACATAGTAGTGGAAAAAGTTAATCCATAACTGTGCCAAACACTCATTTAATGTACGTAGTTATGTAGACTTTTGCACTTAATGCTCTTCAAATTCCTTCTTTAACTGTAAACAAGTCCACCCTCTCGTCCTCAGAAATGTGTTGGCCAGTGGATCAGCAGACAACACAGTTATCTTGTGGGATCTTTCTCAAGGCAAACCGGCCACGACTCTGCACAGGCACACTGATAAGGT
Source organism: Naso brachycentron (assembly GCA_029874485.1). Classification (NCBI taxonomy): domain Eukaryota; kingdom Metazoa; phylum Chordata; class Actinopteri; order Acanthuriformes; family Acanthuridae; genus Naso; species Naso brachycentron. Next base: position 9,741,540 of record JAQFJA010000015.1, read on the forward strand.
ATTCAGTGAGAGAAAGGATTATTATTCACATTTAATATTTGGTGTTGCATCTTCAAAATTTGCAAGCTTCAGCTTCTGTAAAACAAAATATTTTATCTTTCAGGTTCAGACGTTATCATTCCACCCATTTGAGGCCCAGACGCTGATATCAGGGTCATATGACAAGTGAGTCTAATCTACTTTTTTTTTCGTGGTTGTGAAGGGAAATAATCTGAATATTAATAATATAAAAATATAATACATGTTTTCAAGATGAATGTTTTCTTTTTTCAGGACAGCTGTCCTGTATGACTGCCGCAGTCCAGACAGCAGCAATCGCACCTGGAGGTTCAGTGGTCAAGTGGAGCGTTTGGTCTGGAATCACTTCTCACCATGCAACTTCCTGGTAGGCATTTAAATTCCTCTGCTTAGTTTTGAAGGAGATAATCAAGAAACTGTGATCAGAAGATTTACTTTCAGACTGGATAACGTTACATAAGTTAGTTTTTCAACTCCAGATCTGAATTAATACTTTTTTCAAACTTATTTGTCTTCAAAATCATTAAAATTCCTTTGAGTCACATTTTTTTCTCACACTGTTACAAATATAACACAACCATGATGCCTTCAACAACCGTTTTGTGACAGAAGAAATGGGAATATCAATGAAATCTGTGTTCTGATAATAATACCATCTGTCAGTAACTGGGGATGCACCGATTTTTGTGCTAGATTTCAGCTCTGACATTGACTAAACAGCTCGATCAGGTCTGGTGATAATAGGCCTGATCCATAGAGCTGATCTATTCACTTTGATTCTACGTGTGCAGTGCACATTACATCATGCTATGGCGCGCATGATCACATGCTGCAGCAGGCAGCTCAGTCCGTGCAGCAGCAGCGGCGGCGAGATGCAGAGGACACGGTGACATTTCACTTAAGATATGATGAGGGTAAGATGATTTGACCAGCAGGACGATGGCAGAGGATCCGCTTTTAAAGTGGAACGCAAAAAGCACCTAATAAACAATATGCTGGATACTAACAGAGAACTGGATCACCTGAATGAGGAAGTTTGAGAGCTCACCTGCAGCCTGCAGCTCTAATCTCTAATTTAACAGCTCAGTTTTTGTTCCTTTACTTTTACAGACAATAAGAAACTACTCACAGACATGTTTAAAATTGATCCACAGCCAACAAATGCTGAAAATGGCCGCTGTTTTGCTGTGCAAAACATGTTAGCAACTGAAAATTATCGACAGTATAATACAAAAAAAAGCAAAATAAAAAAATCAACCCGTGTTTTGCTAGGTAGATGGTTTTAATGTGAAGCTGCAGCTGTAGGAAATGTTTAGTTTGCATTAACAGTAACTTCACTCAGTGTTTTTTCAGATTTAGATTACATTTTCATAGATTTTAGTTTTTAAATTATTGTAGCACTATTGTTTATAGTGTTCTATTTAAAGTATTTTATTTCACTTAGTTATAAATGCACCTTAAATTTTAAAGGAATTGTTATTCCTCAAATAATTTATTTATGTTCTTTTCTTTTAAATAAAAGAAGATTCTGTTCTGTTCGATTGTTCTCGTTTTACAAAGGTTTTACCTTAGCCAGGCCACAAAACAATGATAGTCATCATATCTCATCCACACAGGGTGAGTAGTATACAGCTGTAAAAAATTAAAAAATAAAAATAAAAAATCTGCAGATACCCAAAGCCCCGGTATCGGATCGGTATCAGGGCGGAAAACAGTGGGATCGGTGTATCTCTATCTGTAACCTCATGCAGTTCTCAGTGCTCAAAAGTGAAATATATTGTGCTCATCACATTCCTTTTAAAACTTAAACGCTGGTAAATAATAATTACAAATGTAGTTGGTGTGTTTGCCTCATAGACATTGTGCAATAAAAACCTTGTTTATCCTTCCTTTGCTACTTCTTTCACCAGCTCAGTGGTTAACGGAGTTTGTGGTTGTGTTTCAGGCGAGCACAGAGGACGGATTCGTCTACTGTCTGGACGCACGCTCAGACAAACCTGTTTTCACACTGAGGGCTCACGATGAGGAAGTGTCAGGTGGGTAAAATTGTGGAGTGTAGAGAAAATATTTGCCCAAACACAAATGATTTTGCCCTTACTGTGCGGTAAGACTGTCAATCATGAGTCACATAGCAGAGCTGACAGCACAGGCTGTTGGTTCATACTAGAGAAATGTGGGAAAACTTGTGGCTTATTTTCAGTCAATTTTTGGAAAACATGTTGATGAGTACGGTGAGTAAGCATCAAGCCTTCCTTCCTACATGTTTTCCACCATGTAATTTGTACGTAGGCGTATTTTGAGTGTCAGTTTCAGCTCTTTGTCACATAGAAATGAATACAAGAGTGGAAGAATAATCTGTGATACCAACTTATTTTGGTTTTAGGCTTTTCTATTTTCTGTACTCTAAAAAATTCAACATTTCCGCAGGTTTGGACCTCAGCAGCCAGATTAAAGGATGCCTTGTCACCTCATCAGCTGACAAACATGTTAAGATTTGGGACATTTTGGGCAACAAACCCAACCTGGTGCACTCACGGGACATGAAAATGGTGAGAACATACACAGCATGTAGACGTTAGGCTGGGGTCTGTTTCCGATTAATCCGGTCTGATGTACAGGCTTAAACCAGTTTCATTTTATGTAAATCAGCTAAACCGCCATTTGTCATTATGTGAGATCCTGGCAAATTGAACATCAGCAGCAACACGTACTGACACCCAACGGCCCAAAGATGTGCATAAATCTCACTCATATTGCATTAAAACCAAGTAATAAGACATCGTGAGTAACACATTTAGATGTCTGATTAATTTACAAACGAAAATAAGTTCGAGCCCGACTGTGTGCGCTACTCACTTCACAACTAAGTCTGCACA
>JAQFJA010000015.1:9808769-9824902 GCA_029874485.1 Naso brachycentron
TGACTTTTTTCTCAGAATTCTATTTTTTTTTCTTTAGTGGCCCTAATACTCTTCCGTAATAACCAATTCTAACTTGTTTATAAGATTTATTAATGACTTAAAATGTATTTATAATCTAATTAATAACCTAATTTACAAACCATTTATAACCAATTGTTGTGTTTGTTTATAAATCTTTACTAATGACTTAGAAAGTATTTTTAACCTAGTTAACCTAATTGACAAAGTATTGATAACAAATTGTGATAACCTGTTTATTACTGTTTCTGAATGACTTATAAGGTATTTATAGCCTAATTTACAAACCATTTACAACCCTTTGTAAGGGTAGACTTAATGTGAAGTGGTACCAAAATGTAAAATATTTTCCTCTAATATGAGGGGTGATTGATAAGTTAATGGCCAAAGGAGAAGTAGTCAATTATTTGTAGAAGTGCGCCTTGAGAGGGTCCAGGGCAGGTATGACATCATCATCATTAACGTCAAAATGGCGACTGCTGATCACCTTCTTCATCTCGAGGAAGAGGTAGTAGTAGGGTACCAAATCAGGTGAATGGGGCAGGTGTTGGCCGAGTGTGCACTCCTGCAACAGCTGCATAACTCGTCTCCTTCTATCATAGGCCAGGAATTTATCAATCACCCCTTTTAAAACACCCTCACTATAAAAATGAGTACTACAATAAAGGTCAGTCACTGCCAGTGCTTTATAATGATAAATGACTGTTTTCCAAAGTCTAATATACTGTAAATATCTCCTTATACTGCAGGTACAGTGAAGGGCATTTCTTTAAATTAATCTGTTACCTGAGAAAAGGTTGACTCATTCATCAAAAGCAGCTCAGAATTGCCAAAGATCAATTAGGCTTTAAATAAGCTCCAAATCATTTCTGACCTTTTACTTTGGAAAGCCTGACTTACAGTTCGTTACATGGCCAGGACTAAAACCAAATTAAATACGATGAGATGAGACCTGTGCCAACATAATAAAAAAGAGTTTGTGTCTTTGAGGCCCTGGGGCAGCGTTAACCTTGTGGGGGCTTTGGCAGGGCGAGCTGCACTGCGGTACAGCTGAGGGAGGAGGAGTTAAAGGGAGGCTGCGTGACAATCAGTTTGTTTATTAAAGAAATTGAGTTAAGACACAGTGACACAGTGTGGCTCAGTGGGTGTAAAGGTCACAGCTCGTAGGAACTAACAGGAGTCTCATCCTCAGAGCCTCGGTGGTCTCGCTCACAAACTTTTTATTTAAACAGCCAAATTCCTCTGGAGATCCACTTTTGTCTAATGGAGCTGATCCCAACTGGGAAATCTACAGAAGCCTCACTTGATTTCAGACGGTGGTTGAATTTTCTAAATCAAATTAACAGTAACCCACAAAGCAATTACAGCTTTTTATAAGTGCCTCTCCTTGCATCTCCAGCCTGCAAAGAGCGAGGATTCAAAAGTGCTGAGCCTTCTAGGCAAGTGCTGAGGACATAATGTAATAAAATTTTACTTTATAGCTTGATATGATTTTATTTCTGCTGTTTTCTGGCCTTGTGTTGAGATTTTATATAACTAAAAGTGGAGAAAATCAGCTTTAAATTGCATTTATATGACTTGTGTGTACATTTATTAGAAGAAAATGCAAATTAATGTATCAAATAATTCAGTGAATCCATTTCTCAGGTGTAACTATGTTTCCTTAAAAGATGTAAAACCCCCCTTTTTTCAGGTAGATAAAATAAGGACAATGCAGGTTTGTTGTTAATACATCCAGCAGAGGGCAGTGTTGTAGCATTTGCACATCAGTCACCTTAGGGAGAAAGAAAAGATACTTTTTTTATTTATTAAAAATTGCCTCCAAGTGCTCCTTGGTCTCTAAATAACCTTTATTTGCATATACATTATAAACTCTATTGCATGTTTTAAGTAGTTTAGCCTTCAGATTAAATCCTAAGCCTTTCTATTTAAGGAACCAAAACTGCACTTTCCTCTTTCTTGCCGCTAATCTCTTATTCACCCACTTTGTGAACTATTTTTGGTGACAAAGTCCACGATTTTCAAGCCTTTGGTTACGGTGCAAGGAGAGAAAAAAAAAAAGCCTCGAAGAAGCCAAATCCTTTTAACAATAGCCTCTTTGTCTCTCCACAGCTGATGATTCTGGTCGTACTTTCTATTTCACAAGGGTAGCCTATAATTCTCCTGTCATTAAATTAACTAGGTGATGATACTTAAATACAAAGCATCACAGGATTAATCTATAAGAAATAATTCAGTAAATGCATGATCGTTTTCCTCAGTATCTCAGTGAAGGATTAACTCTGACGTCTGATGATATTTAAAGGCCCAACATGGAAATAATATATGTCCAAAATACCAAAATAGCCAGTGGTAACAGGTGCTAAGACACATGAGAATGGGTTTGTTTGCTACTGGAGTAATTGGAGTAAAGTGGGAACAACTGTGTCACGTAATGACTAAACGTGTTTTTCACAGGGAGGGACAGAAAGGATTCTTTCAAGAGACCAGCAGCAGTGGAAAACAGGCTAATGTGAATCCACTTTAACTTCTCTGTCCGCACACTGATGCTATTGTCAGGGGTGTCTGCACTCAAGGGCAAATTTCCTTCCACTGACACAATCACTCAAGGATGTTTGGGGATCCAAAATGAAGTTTGCAGAATTCAGAACAGCATTTTCATGTTTTTTCTTGGACTGCACATCTTAGTTTTTAGCCCTCTGATCTTTTGGGAATGTCTGGAATGAAGTACCACCCTGTAATGGCACAGACGCAGTATGCTAAGTGTTTAAAGTCAGCGCCAGACGGTTTTAAGTACAGAGCTCATTGCACTTCACTAGCAACCCCAAAAAACACAGCTGTGCAACAAACTGTGAGGAAAAGCAATGAGAAAAGCCGTTAACAGCATAATAAATATAATTTCCTCATTAAAATGTCTAAAAATGACTGACATTTGTGATATATTTACCTGTTTTGTGCACATTATCCCAATTCTGACAATGTTCAAACCCTGAGAAATCTGTAATTGTCTTCAAAGTAAACGGCTGGTGTCATTTGTTCGCCTGTCAGTGGCGTTGGATCTCTTTTAAACCCTCTTCTTCTGGGGAAACACAGGAAATATCAGATGCAGAAGTGGTTAACTAGCTAGCTAACCACTCTGTTCTTTACTACTGGTTGTACTGCTGACTTTTGCTGGAGGATGAATCTTTTATCTTTTTTCATCAGTAATGGCCGTCATTCAACAGTGAAACGATGATCCCACTGTGCGTCACCTTATTTAAAACTATCTGTTATCATTTGGTTTGATTCAGCGACCCCGAGCTGTAGAAATGAAGGACTACGCGCTATTCATCTAAATTTGGAGTCAAAATCTATTGAAATAAAATAAATACATCAATAAAAATTTAAAACACTTTGTATTCTGGTACAATAATCAAACTGATAAGGCATCCAGTTTCAGCTGTTGCTTTAAAACAGATGTTTAGGGCAGTAAAACAACATTTCAGTTTAAGGCAGCCATTGCTAACGAGCTCAGCTGCAGGCGATGCCTGCTCGTTAGGAGGCATTTCCTTCAGCTGAGCACAGTTTTTGTCAGGGCACACGGTCACTTGCATTGTGGCTAAGAGGGCGTCTTTGTCCCCATCTCTTTGTTTTTCAGTTTCTGGCTTTAAAATTTGTTTTGCATAAGTTTTTGGCAGCTTTGGAGTTGACCCAAACCAAGTGCCTCTTTCCTTTTGGCACAACACTCTTGTTTTTGTGTTTGAAAACGAATGTCTCCCTTGAGCACGGTTAATTTCTTGGCTACTTTTTTTTTTTTTTAGTTAGTATTGTGTTTGGGTTCATCTTGTTCTTGTAAATCAGTAGAATATTGAATTAAAGCACAGCTAATTAAAAACAGCCAAGTTTGCCAGACAACAAGCATGCTGATATTCAGCCATCGACTGGCAGAAACAAAGCAATCATTGAGTTAAAGTAGGCATTCCCTTGAGAAAAGAGGCAGGGCGGAGAGATCTTGAGAAAGTGGGACAAAGGTTTTATCAGTTAGAGACCATCCTTAGACAAAACAGAATTCTTCAAGGCTGCACACTTACATGCTTGCACAGAAACACCTGAACTAAAGGAGGAAATGAAAAGATGTTTAAAGCCAGCAGAAACCCTGAACTAAAAACTTAGCAGCAGTGGAATACTGCTGCTGTGTGTGATAATTTCACTCCAAGCCAAATCTGTCCATAAACTGGACAGATTATAATATATTTATTAGTTTGAGTACAGAAATGTCGTGCAGATGTTACATTTAATAACTCTGAAAAAATGATTCCCAACTTTAGTGTTGGAGCTGCAACTGGAAAACAACAAAGCAAAGCAAAAACAAAGCAAAACATGTTTCGAATGCAAGATCATTCTATTCTTAATCTTAAAGATTTAATCTCAGTGTATTCTCTGTTTTTTTCCTTGCTGATGTACCGGATATTTTGGCTACCTCAGACAGAGCAAGCCACTTGCAAACAAATTCAACCAGTGATGATGTTGGCATTGCTTCATTTTAGGGGCCATAAAGAGTAATTAGGGTCTTGAATGTGATCAAAGCGTCTTCCAACAGCTCTGTAAGAAAAGGCCCAGAAAACACAACGTTGTTCAGTAAATAATGGTCTTATTATCACACAGATACGGCTGCTGCAAAGCAGGCTGAGTTCCCTAGATAACAGGCATTTGTGTTTGAGGAATATAAAGAATGGATGTTCAATAGCACATCTGCAAACAAAAAGAAAATCCTAGACCTTCAAACAGTTTTTGAAAAGTGTCCATGTCCTTGTCCAGTACAAAAATAAATAAGTGTTTTCTGTTAGTGTCAGGGTAGATCGCAACTTAATTTGATGTTACAGGTTGTTTTTCCTCCTGAGCCTCGGGGTAATTCAATGTCAGGTACTCCACAAGTGAAAGTTTTCAGCCTGAGAGTTTCGAGTCTGAAAGTTTTTTAGCCTGAGACATCAAATAAAGAGTGAATCTGAAATACCTGAGGAGCGAGATGAACTCACTCGGAACGCAAGGATTGGAGGGAGCCAAGGACTGAGCACTTGAGGGATTCCAGCAATGAAACCTGATAGATGCAGGCAGCCAGGCGGAAAGACACATATATACAGTGAAATTCTCAGATCGCGTGGTCTGCAGTGGTACCAAGACGTACCTGGTGGCTGACTGTGCCAAAACACCGCAGACATGTCAGGAAGGATGAGGACTGTGAAGAAGGGAAGGCAGCATGGGAAGTGTGGAGGAGTCCTTTTGAAATTCAGAGTACAGAGTGCTTGGTTGACTTGTGACTGATTGGGGTCAAGGAGGTTGTGTTGTGACGGCTAGAAAGAAAGCTGGTTAGAAAAGACACGCGGAGGAATCTGAGAAAAGGATTAAAAGACGTGATTCTCGCCTGTGGGTCTTGACAACAGATGGGTCAAGAGCAGGCGTCTTGAATCGATGGCAAACAGGAAGAAGTCTCAAGGACATGAAGAAGCAAAAATCAAATGGTCAACAGCAGTGGTCTGAAAAAGGACAATGATGTGGTGTGCAATTTATTAAGGTGGTCAGGAGAGATGGAACTAGGCTAATTTACCCTCAAATATAAAAATTAAAGCTAAAGCAAGGAATCTGGTGAGCTTTTTCTTAGCATAACATCCTTTTAGCTGTCAGTTTCGTTTGTTTACTTATGACCTGTAATACTAGTAAATTGAGCCCATCCTGTTGTAACAGTGAGATTAGCTATGAAAGGCTGTAGTAAATAATAAATATATTGATCAGAATATTTTTTTCAGAAGAAATCAAAGATCTAAACAGGAAGTCGCGATAACAGCATCATTAGTTTTAGCTAATATTTAGCATATTCAACTAACTATTAGGCCTTTGTTTTAAGAATTTGTTTATTTACATATTGTGAGAAATGTGTGTCAAGGTAGTTGTAGCAGAGACAGTTAAGGAACAGAGACGGCCCACTGATCGTTCATTTCCTGTACCAGTGTCACATGGGTTTCGTCATGGCCCCGCCCCTTTAGGAGACAAGAAGCAGTCTTGAGTCCATTCTTACGGGAGAAATGAACGTGATCACAAATTATGACCAGTTCTTTTGCCTCATCATCACCAGAGCACATACTGGACCCATTTTTCACAAGACACATATCTTCCGAACATTCTGACACAAAAATGGCATTTTTCAGAAACACAACTCAGGAGAAACTTAACTTTGTTTGAGACTTGTCTCTGTCTCAGCAACACACTCAGAGGATATCTGGGAACTGGTGCTTCCCGCCTTGCTTCACAATGAACATAAATGGACATTTAATTGGTCTAATAGGTGGAACGTGAACTGAAGTTTAAAACTTAAGTATCATGCAACTAAAAATCCATCTGCTTTAATTCATTCATACATTGATAACACTTCCAGACAAGGTGGAGGAATGGTGGGAGAGGTGACTCCGCCCACGTAGGAGGTATTATATTGAATATTTTTAGTAGCAGCCTGTTCAAGTTTAACAGGAGGAAAAATGATGCTAATTTAGTTTTAGCCAATGAAATAATTTAGCACATTGTCATTGGCTTTACTTTATCGAAAAATATCTGATGTCGTTTTTATAAAATTTGGATCAGTAAACAAATGTAGTCGGACGTGTGCATCATATATTCATTCTAAATGGTTCAGAAATTAGCAAGCCAACGTTAGCTTGGTGTGTGTTATGAAGCTATGCTGCACCTGGTATTTTTGGGGCAATAAAACTAAACTTCCTGAAGGAAATAGGTTATGTAGTGCAACCTGTGTGTCAGGTTAATCTTCAATAAGTGTAGCAATGCTGAGTTTGAACTTAGGAATTTACACTGTTGCTTCTGGCTCCTGTAAAACCAAATGTTTTCACTTGTTCTGGATGACTAGACATTTGCTCAGGCTGATGCTTGCAACTTGAATGATAACACCGAATTTCATGACACAAGAGAATAATGACGGTGAAAGAGAAACAAAATCAAAAGAAAGGTGTCACCATGCACAGCTAAACACACTCACAGTCCTGAAAATGGTCTAAAGAGACAAAAGTAAACACTTGCCAAGGGACCTAAATGATTTGACTGTGAGACTTGAGCGTTTCCAGCCAAATTTCCAACTCAAATGCTGCATCTCCATAACAAAAAAGCAAGATTTAACGCTCTGTGATGAGCAAACCAGCTCCGGCTTTGCTTTTCTATCATGAGCCGAACACTTAAGCAGCCTGACTGTAGCGTTCACTTAGTCTGAAGATGGTCTCGAAATCCTGGAAGCATCTGTCAAACTTCGTCACTGCTGCCTGCATGTAAACTGTAACATCAGTCACACATGACGTGACTGTCACCGTCGTTGAACCATATGTTACGGATTAATAGCAGAGTTTAGTTCTACTCCACATAAAACTGAAGTGAATTAGTGCTGCAGTAAAATTGAAAGGAGAAACCATGACGTGGTTTTTATAGAATTTACGACTCATGTAAAGACATTTGCTTCCAAAATGGATTTGCGAGGCTGCGTCACTCATTTGCAACTGTATGCGAACATTGTATAAGACGAGCGTAGCGAAAAACCTACTCATGCAGTTTCAACAGTTCTGCATCAAAATACGCATCAATACAGTGAAAGCTGAAGGTCAGCAGCGATTCTGCATGGTCAGCACAACAGGAAGCTGTCATGATTAATGCTGTTGGACATGATGACACGAGTGTTGGCTGGAATTTAAATGACACACACATACAAACCTCTTTAAATCAAAATACATCTGTTTCTAACTTGAGTTGCGCATTTCTTTAACGAGGAAATAAGTCAGTCTCTGTTCTTAATGCTTTCTTTAAGCTCTCCCTACACATTCAGTGTGTCCGCCTAATGCATGTGTGCAGCTAAGCGTTGCTGAAAGCCACAGAAGTGCATTTAGATTCTAGTGGAGATCCCAACATTTCCAAAAATTCCAATTATGCCAGTATGAATTTCAGGGCAATGTGTGTGAAACGATGCACAAGACTTCCAGAACATTTCCCCGTGATGAAAATGGTGCAGTCATGAAAGTGTGTGGTCTCGGGTTGAATACTGAAATCTAAACAGACTCGAGGAGATAATAAAGATGAAAGAGGTTTAATCTTTGCAGAGCCTGCAGAGTAAAACTCTCCGCCATGGGATTACTTTTATGTTTTTTTGACTTGGAGACATGGAGGAGATTTAGATTAGCTTATTAATTTACTGACTTTCAGACTCAAAGTCATATTTCTCCAAGAAAACACTGCATAAACATGACCATCTGGGGAAGAGAAGCAATATGTGTTTACATTACACTAATGGATGTTTGAGATTCGCTCTGTGGAGCTTGACATCAGAAGACTGTTTTAATATTCATCTAACAAAGGTGGAAAGTTTACACGTATGTACACGCCCTAATTCTCTTCTTTTTTTTTGTTTTACAGTACGAACATGCAGCAACATTCTGCTTTTAAATATTCCACTGAGGTCAAAACTAAATGGATTTTTTGAAACGGAATTTGACATCTTGTGCCCACTAGTTCAAATTTTAATATGTGCATCTCAACTGTTGGATTTTTTCAGAGAGGAAGAAGGTGTAGAGCGGATGGAAGTGGATAGTAAATGAGTTTCTTTGTAGAAGAACTATATCAAACACATATCTTTCATCACATATCTTCTGTCTTGCCTTCAAACGCATTATTTTTATATCTTCAAACACGATAGCCTAAATAAAACTAAGAGACTAAGATTAATAAGGCAAAAGCTTTTATTAAAAACAGAGCCACACTGTCTAAGATAATAAATGCACATCAAATTCTGTATCTAACCTCTTGTGAGTGGTAGTAGTAGTCATATTTTTTACTTGGGCTCAGTAAAAGTCGCAATACTGTGAGGAAATACTCTGTTACAAGTAAAAGTCATGCATTACCATCAAAATATTGCCGACTTATGGCACCAAATGTGAGATATGAGGCAGAAAGGACCATATCAGAATCATTATTATTGTGTTTGCCTGAGTCGGCTACATCCAGCGGTGAAGTTGCACTTGGAGAAGCAGGTATACTCTTAATTTAAGCCCCCAGTTTTTTTTTAAAGCGGCCTGTTTAAACAGTGATGTGTTATTAACAGTGGCATTTACGACTACTCTTACATATTCAGTTCATCCAACAGCAGTCGGCCTGTTTGCACATCGTCACTTAACTTCTGCTGCTTCGCTCCAGGGAGTGAAGGAGGATCACTGTGAAATTCATTTTAGCCACAACAGAGGAGCACATTTTACAAGCAATACTGGCCCACAGTCAGACTGTGGGGTGATATATTTACATAAATAGGCCTTCAGAGTGAACTATCCCTTATGCCTCCATCCACACATGAAAAAGTAGTAAGTAAGTAGTCCATGTGCCCGTAGTTTCTTTTGTAAAAAGTCTCTTGGAGTAGTCGATTTACAACAGATGGGATCAGAGGGAAAACTCAGTGCAGACTGAAAAATATACCTGCGCATACTCTCCACTGCTGTGCATTGCCACTGAAGTTTTGCCCACTTATGGTACCAAAAGTAAAAGTAGACACAGACATTAAGCAGAAAGCACCATTTCAGAATCATCATATTATTGTGTTTGCCTGTTAATTAATTAATGAGTGGGCTACATGTGGGAAAGGTGGGGCTAATGTTGACTGCTTTATATTCTGCTTGCTTAATCTCATACATCATGAATTATTGGATTAGCCTTTTTATTATTAATCTAAATCAGAAACTTGAACTTTTAATATTAATTCAGTGGGGTAAAAGTATTTGCTTCTGGATTTGGAGGTCCAGTGGAGCAGAAGTAGGCCCATTATTAAGCAGCAATAAATTTAAACAGCCCTACTCGAGTATTTAAAATTGTACTCGAGTAAACATACAATTATTTCACTAGATTACAGCACGTGTGTGGCTCCACTCCTTCACTGAAACACACTTGTAGGAATATGAGTCATATTTCTTCTTTTATGTGGACGCACGTGACGTGGCCGTCTGATACATCGATGCATTTCAGCTCCTCTGATCCAAAAACGCTCCAACGTGACTGCAAACCGCACCAGCGCTGAACGCATCTCGCCCGTCGCCAGTGCATTGCAGCTTTAACCGGTCCATCATGCCTTGCGGTGTCCCAGTTCAGTTCCGATGTTTAATTTCCAACAAGCTCCGGCATCTCCCTCAGTGACGGGCACGGAGGCGCGAGCAGGCGGAGCGGCGGGCGCGGAAAAGCCGCATGTCGGATGTCCAGTAACCGGACGGACGCGTGTTTACATCCACACGAGCTCACAGAGGCGGGGACGTGCGCACACCGTTCACTCTGATGCGGGAGCGGCGCCGGATGAACAGGATCTCCCGCAAGTGGCCCGCGTAACATGCGGCGGAAAGTGCCGGATTTTATTCCAGAGAGAAATACCGAGACTACAGAGGAGGAGAGGAGTTTTTGAAACGCTCTCACACACACAGTGACCTGCTGCTGAACAGAGGTAAGCTGTGCTGGGTTTTCCACACGGGGCTGGTCGCGGACAGTGAGGCTTGAATGCGTCAGTGCCATTAAAAACAAGGTTGTAGCCATTTAAATCTCTGAATCTATTAATTTATAGTGTGTTTTACATGCGGAAGACAGAAAAACACACAGGAGAACCATTACAGGCTGGTCAGATAACTTTATTCTGCAGGTGTGTGCATGTTTTCTCCCCATCCTCCATTTTTAAACCCCAGTATGTGGCTGATAAATCCATATTCTACTAATAAATTGAATCCCCCCTCATGGATACATCCTTAAATGGAGTGATACTGGCCAGATTTCCCCCATGGTGACATACCTGATCCATGAGGCAGCAGGAAGTGAGTGAGTGGATGAGTGGTCAGTGTGTGTCACTGTGTGTGTGTGAGTGGGTGTGCTGAGCCCTGCAATGATGAATCTCTTAATAGAGTTTGGCCACATGTAAGCACTCAGTCAGCAGTGCTTTTAATCAGAGTTCCTCACACAGAAGAGTCCTTGAATCACGCGTGTGATGGAGGCAAGGGCAAAAACTCCGTCACACTGTTGTGGGAATCCTCAGCTGTGCAGAAACGAAGAAAAATCTCACTTGAAAGGTGTTTTGTTGTCGTTTCTTTGACATCACGCAGACATATCCCTCGTCTCCTTCATCTGCCAGGCTGTCAAACTGTGATGATACCTGACCTACATTTGCACAACATTTGTTTTCTGCAAAATATTTTTATTTTTCTGTTCACTTTTTTGTTTAACATATGAGAAATCAGTTTCATTTCCATGTCTTAATGTGTTTGGTTTGTCTCTACTAGATGTTTGGAGACTTGTTTCCTGTCAATGAAAATGTGCTTTGACTGCATAATGTTTCTGTGTAATTATGCCCGTCAGATTTTCATTATTGATTAATCTGCGGTTTATTTTTATGATCAGTTGATTAATCATTTATTCCTTGAAATAAGTTATCAGAAAACTGCTAAATTGCTCATTGCAGTTGCCCAGAGCCAAATGTGACATTTTCAAATTGCTTCTTTTGTCCGAACAGCAGCCCCAAAACCTAAAGACTACTCCTTTATTTTTTATAAATGACACAGAAAAGCAGCAATTCATTACATTTAAGACACTAAACCAGCAATTCTTTGTACTTTTTTTTGGAAAAATTAGTGAAACGATGAATCAATTATCAAAATAGTTGGTGATTCATTTTCTATTGATCCGTTCATCAATTAGTCAAATAATCTTAGCAGGTCTAATCAGATTAGAGCTGCCAGTCAACTGCAGCCACAGCTACTGTTACTTTTGTCATTGGTTAAACTGCTAGTTATTCAGATTCATCGTCTAGCGTATGAACTGTCAAAAAAATACGGAAAAATTCACACCACAAGCTTGTTTTGCTTTACTTAAACCAAGAGATGTTCAGTTTACAGTCATGAGACGAGAAAATCAGCAAATCATCACAAATAAGAAGCTGGAACTTGGAAATGTTTCCAGTGAATGTGTCGTTCCGTGGAGTCAGTGTTGGCCTTATTGTCACACTTGTGCTCCCAAAGTGAAAAACTCTTTCAGTTTAAATCCAGTCCAGTTTATCTTTCAGCAGAAGCCCCCTCCCTCCCACCACCTCGTGGTCCACTAAGCTCTGAGTCTTACAGGGTTAAAGGCTTATTGTCTCCACCAAGCTGATTAGTTCACTTTTGAGACTGCCAGGTGCCACTTTGGTCACCCAACTTCAAAAGGTGATCATACCCAGCAGAAATCACTTGGAATTTGTACAGATTTCCAAAAGCATGAGAGTGGAACAAAACTTTTTTTTTTTTTTTTTTCCCACATATGCTTTTAGACATTCTGACAAATGGCTGTACGTTTGGATTAAAGTGGCTGCCAAGTGGCAAACCCATGCAGGTAAAGTGCCACTGCTCGTTTATTTAGAGGGAAAATCCCATCGGCAGCACCTGAATTGAAAGCCGTCTGATTACTTCCTGCAGCTTTTCACTCAGCTTTTGTTAAACCTGCAGCCACCTCGTTCTCCAGCTGACAAAGCTGATGTAGAAGTAATCTCTAAAACTTTCTGCATTGAGCAGCACACAGCTGAAACTAGCAGAGCGCTCAGAGATGGAGACAGATTGGAAACTGAAAGGAAAAACGAGAAGTTGTATTATCTGTTTTTCGTGTTTCATGATGGGACGTTGCTTGAAAACCTTTTTCCTCAACAGTACTCACGGGCGGCACATCTGCCTCAATCAGTCTGCTGAGCCCTCTGATAATTTTCTCTGCCTGTTGTGCATCGCGGCTCCCCCATGCTAACACTGGGGTGATGGTAGGTTGACAGGAGGATGCATTGGCATTAACGTTAAGTCGTACATCATTGGGGTCATTGTCGTTTTATACTTATACATGACTTCGGAGTTCTTACAATGAGCTTTGTCATTTTTTAGTCTGATTGTCCCAAAATTCACCTTGACCTCTTCGTGTGTGCGTTTGATATTTACAGCAGCCATGACGGCAGCTCATTGGCAGCTGAGTAACGCCATTTCCATGTTCTCTCTCTCCTAAAACTAGTTAAATATCGCCCCCTGTTGGTAAGATGTCTCATTGCTGCCATGTAGTGAAATTCATTGCATTGCCTCAAGACTCACACCATGCACACAACCCCTATTTTAACGTTAGATTGCTAAAATTTCATCATTCAATCATTGATCATCGATTAATCATGCCCACCCCTACTGCTGAATAATAAGAGGTTGTGTGCCAACTTAAAATAATATTATTGTGATGGCCACTAAGCTCTCTAAATACTCCATCAGAGTAATAACATCAGAGGGCATGAGGTCAAATCCTAATTAAATGTTTTAATTTGAAACACCTGCTTATGCATTTCTTTGGGAGTGGCTCTGTGGATGTCAGTGTGTATTGACAGCTGGATGGAATTCTACTTATTTTATTTTCCTTCAATGCCACTGTGAGGTCATGGATGGATGGATGGATGGATGGATGGATGGATGGATGGATTGCCGTGAAACTTTACAGACGTGGTCATGTCATGCCCCTCAGGATCAACTGTAAAAACTTTTTCTTGCACTCTCATTGGTCAGAATTGTGGGCCTGCAAACTTTATGGTCATAAACCACCAAATTAATGAAATTCTTTCCAGCGTCAGCATGAAACATTCAAGAATTAAATACTGACAGCACTAAACATACTAACAGTATATTAATTTAACCTTTTGTCACAGTCAACATCAACAGAAGTTGTACATAATAATAATGCACTTAAAGTCCTTGTAAAACCTCTTTCAAATGCAAAACAACTGACTGTTTTTTGAAGGTTTGGCTTGCAATAATAACTATATTGTATATTCAAATGATTTTAACTGTTGATTTTAACAACAAACAGAACTGTAAAGTTAGTTTCAGTTAAGTTGTTAAACCAGGTGGTTAATCTCCACCAGTCGACCAACTGAGATGTCCCATCATCAGCCCACTTAATCCTGAGTTTGGGAAACCTGCTGTGTGCACACCTCCATGTTTTCTCGTGGCCCACATTGGGAGGAAACAAAGAGGAAGTGACAGGAAAGCACGGGTTGCTTCTTAATTGTTAGCGATTGTTTGGTTTACTTTCCCAGACCGTGCCCTCCAATCAGTCCAGTCATCTGTGCAAGGCCGGACAAAGCCAGAGCTGTGTCGCCATGGTGAGGGATTGTTTGCATCCAATCATGCCGCTAGCCATGTGGGCACACACACAAACACACACACACACACACACACACACTGTGCAGCATGCTCTTTTGTCTGTGCACCGCTTGTTTCTGTGGACCCCCTCCTGCTGCCTCACCCTCCTTGTTGCTTTACAAGTTAGCCTGTGATTGCATCATCGGCTGTTGTCGAGCGGCTCATTGCTGCTTTAAAACGTTTCATCTGCTCGATACCAAGTCACTCTAATTACAATTTCAGGGATGTTGGTAAAGTATTCTAAGAATGTAAAAATGTGGTTTGACTGCCCTCAGAAATGTGCTGATTTCCGCACTACTGAAGCAGCAAATTTTATATATTAACATTTTTCTCATGCTAACTGTGTTTCATACTACTGTGCTTAATCAATTAATCCACTTTAAAATATACTACTCAGTAAGTGCGTTTGAATGTGCTGATATGAGACGCTGATAAGCCTTGATGTTTCTTTAATACACTTTTAAAGACACTTAAAATCATCTGTGTTAAAGATGCTCTGATTAGATTTTTATATATTTTTACACAATTTAGTTGATTTATCATCATAGATATTCGCAGTGTATGTATATATATATAAGTATTTGTACTAAATGGGCATAAGTAGATGTCCTAAAAATGCAAGTGAACGCAAAGTTGTTTTTTTTTTAAAGTATAGCATCATTTTTTAGTCTCAAAAAAGCTGAATTAGGTGTATTTAAATGTCATTAAGTATGTATTTATGTCCCGAAGAGCGCACTTGAAATACATGTAAGTATGCTAAGTGTTACGTGCAATTTAGAATAACTTTTACAAGACATTCTACCAAGTAAATTTCTGCACATTACATTTTCACAGTGCCTTATTAAAAAATATGCCACAATGTTTACACTGGGCTTGTGCTAATTTAAAATGTACTTAATATGCACAAGTTTGATTGGATATGTCTAAAATCATAATTTTTTGTCAGTGAAAGCCAATATTATTCTGTTTGTTGTTGGCAGGCTGCTGGAGAAACAAGTTTGGGTCAGAGGTTCAACCCTGATCAATGAGCTTGTTAAAGTTTAATTAACTGATGGACTGAGAGAGCGCTGGGCTTAAGCAAGGCAGGAAATGAACTCTTTGTGCATATTTTGCATTTAAACCCAGACTTGCAGTTGGTGTGACATTAAATAATAACCTTTAATGCTCATTTCAGGCTCATTAAAGGAGCTTTCAGTGGTATTTCTGTGCTGATCCGTCTCGTGAATTACCATCCATGTCAGAGGAAATGCATTAGAAGCTCTGACTTGTCACGCTGTGACCCCTCCCTGACTCTGCCTTCTTGTGGCATCCTGAGAATGAAACTTCAGGGGATGCAGACTGAAGTCACCACTAAGTTTAGCTCGTCGGTTCACAGCCCAGACGACACAGTATTCTTCATGTCTGAAACCAAGTGGCTGCAGCCAAAGCTGTCTGACAGCAGGATTTGTACTGATAGCAGCAACCTTTCCTTTCCGCAGCATTTCCTCACATCACCTCAACTAAAATGAATTTCTCTGCAGCTCTTCTTCTCTTTGCTGCTGATTGCCCCATTTTGTTATTGAGCAATTTGTGCATATTCAATTTTAAGTCCTTGCAGGCAAACTGCATGAAATTGAAACTAAATGCAATCCCTGAGGCTCCAGTGACACACTATTACTAACTTTGCATGTGTTTGAGTGACAAACTTTGTTTGAGACAATTTTTGGAGAGATATTTAACAATGGAACGTGTCAGGGACTAAAATCCAGGCCACAGGCTTCCCTCACCTTTGCTCATCAGGAGCAAATAGCCTCACCTGTGATGTTCTCCCTCAGCTGACAGCAATCGGCCTGACAGAGAGGAGGTTATATGAGGAGGCTGGTGTTTCCCTGCTCAGTTGGTTGAATG
>JAQFJA010000015.1:9877026-9888352 GCA_029874485.1 Naso brachycentron
TCAGAAAACTATATTACAACAAATATATATATCATAAAATATATTATAAAAATATAGTGCAAATATTTGGAAATGATGTATTTGTGTTTATCTTTAAGAGCCACTAACAGACAAGCTCAGTGGAAACGAGCCAATGACAAGTTGACAGGAGCAAGAATAAACTGATATTTTCATTAAAAAATCCCTGAGCCTCATTTAAGATAGGGAGGGGGAGAAGGGGGGTCCAAATATCACAGCACAAATATGACAGGTAAACCACACACACACACACACACACACACACACACTCACATCTGTGCAGCCCTGATTGAGTGTAAGTGTCTGCGTTGGCGGTCAAGGTCAGCTGATAATGGGAGAGATTGAGGACAGGGTGAGGCGGCGGGGGGGTCGGCAGCAGTCTCAGGTAATGAGATTTACGACCCTGAGCTCTCACTGCGAACCCCCCCCCGTCCACCCCCATCTCCCACCCCTCGCCTAACATGATTTATAGATCTAATAGACGTCAGCGCTCCTGCCTAAGATAGAGGCTTCACATTATCACTGAGGGAAAGTCATCCGTTCAACAGGGCAAGAATACAGAGACAACTCTACCAAGATGTCCGTGTGCGTGTGTATGTGTGTGTGTCTGTGTGTGTGTGTGTGTTGATGCTTCAGTGCATGCCATCAGTAGCCTATGTGCTCACATCACAGATACTTTACAATATTTTGTTTCAGTGTTGGGGAAAGTTACTTTAAAATGTGATTTAACACAAATAAATGCAAATCCCAAAGAATATGGCTGATCTTAAACCAGTATACTGATCAAAATGTTGTGTGTAGAGGCTGTAGCATTGTTTGTCTGCAGGTTGTAAACATCGCAATAAAACTGGGCCCCTCCTTCAGGGCTCAACACTACCAGAAGTATCATAGCGTGTACTTATATTGCTTGTACTTACGCAGCAAGCTAGGTAGGAATATTACATTTGTTGTAATGGAAAAGTCTATAATTTGGCAAGCTAGCAAGCTAACCATCAGTGTTTGGCACCTACCTGTCCAACAGCAAGCAGGCCAAATCCACGGCACTCTTCATCCCCAGCCTCTCCTTAGTGCTCGAAAGTGGATGAAAGCCAAACCGAGATTCACTCTGGCTCTGGAACGAGCTTTATCTGCTTGTCTTTTTGCCTCATAGGGCTAAAGGTACTTTTCTTCACCGCTACACCCGCATTCTAAATTTTTCTGGTTTGAAAAGCATCCAGTCCTTATGTTTTATCACCCCCTTGCATTATCACCTCTCATTTGCTAGAGGAAAGCACCCACTCCCCACTGAGAAGCGTCCTAACTAAACCATAACATCAAAATACAGGCAGAGGGCGGGGCTCTGCAGATACAGTCACCACCATGCCACCAGGGGCCCATAAGTGTCTACTGAGCCAGATTCATTTTGCTTGAGTCTATATTTAATTTTTTCGGAAACTTCTACTGACTCTGCTTTTAAAATATAGCCTCAAGTGACGAACCCACAGAGAGAGATGGCCTGATCTATCAGCTTAATGGAGCCCTTGAGCACGTAGTTTCGTTCTTTTCGTCTGCAGCTTTACTCTTATTACTGTTAGTTCTACTTCTCTTATTAGTGCACACCAAGTACATTTCCTTCAAAGATCGTTTCTGTCATTTTAGGTACTTCACACTGGTGTATATAAGTGTTCATGTCAATTATAAGTTTGGTGTCATTAATGCTAAAAAGATGTGACATCATGGTCGAGAGCCAACCCTACCTAATGATTGAGTTAGGCGGCTGTGTGGGCTGGACCTCAATAGCTCCATCTGCAAATCATTACTGCACAAACTCTGACTCCAAATGACATATTTTACAGAAGAAGAGGACGGAAACATGTTGTATATTTTTTCTAAACTTGGCATCCACCTCTTAGAGATGCTTTATGCAACATTTTAGCTCCAGTCACAGTACTATTCCTGTTTAAAGGTCAGATCACGCAGTGAATCCTCGGGGTTGACCTCTAGTTTAAACTGTGGAATCTCAGAGTGCACGGCAGTGTTGAACAGGGAGCAGAGAAGAGCAAGAAGGAAGTGAATATTGGACTTAGCTGTCTTCATGTGGTGAGGACCACAGCTCTCAATAAAATGCTAGAGTTGCTTTGTGTCTGCTGGGTGTTTAATTTGGTAAATATGTGCTAGAAAGTTTGCTATATATTGATTTTACGCTGTGATAGTAGCTTCTGCCAAAAATTGTGTCTACAGGTTGTTCTGCTCTCCCCACAGGGCCAAAAAAAAAAAAAAATCTAATTTTACTGGTTTATCAGCACAAAACTTTTTGGCCTGTTTGCAATCACTCTTACCAGTGCCTCTAAACAACAGATTTATGATTCAATAACAACATGTTGTTTTATTTAACAAAATACTGTAGTCTTGTTAAAGCAAGGTGTAGTCTTGTGCTTCCCACGGTGCAGGAACATGGACAAGATTTTGGCAATATGGTAATAAAGTCCAAATTCAGCTAAAAAGCCCACGCATACCTTAAAAAAATCACATTTACATTTATATATTTAGTGTACCAAACTACTCACTAATTTCATCTTTAAATACAGTATATCTGTTCACATTTTGTCTTGCTGCCACCTTTGTATTTCTGCTGGAGAATATTACATTAATTTCATTCAAATAGTAATGGGTTATAGTAATTAATAATTTAATTAGTTTTGCGCAAAATGAAAGTCAAATACAGTTAAAGAAAATACTAAAATGAGCCTCAAAAGTCCAGAAGATCTGTATTAATGTTGAATGTAAACTCCTGTTAATGTCACGCTAAGGTGGCTACAGAAGGGAGACGATTTTTCTCTGTAAATGCATTTAACTTGTGATTTTTCAAATAATAACATTGCAAGTCACATTACAACAAACCCTCTGAAATGTTCAATCTTGTAGTCAAGGGGGTCCCATCGCAAATCACAGTCACTGCAAGTTTTTTAAGAACAGAAAGTACACAAAGAAACTCGACACAGACAGAAAATGAACTGTTATGCATATAACTTCTGATCCCTGAAGAAGAGGAACGAGGTACAGCATATACAGTATGTCCCATACTATGTGTTGTACCGAGTGAATCGGCTGAAAGTTGCTTTGCATGTTTTGATGTGCACAGTGTCTTCCTTTGCCATTTCCAGTCACATTTAGGAAAGTTTGATGCTTTTCTGATGCGTTTGATTGGTTCTCTTCTTTGAATTTGCAGCGCCCCGCGTTTGCCATTAACACTGTCCGCTTTAAACATTTGAAAATAGTCAACAGTTAAACATTACCATTCGCTAGAAATTTAGAAAAATAATCAAATGAAATCAGATACATTACTTTGATAAAGTAACTGAAATAGTTACATTACTTATTATAATTTATAGAGGGTAAGTAGTAATCTGTAACCTGTAACATTTCCAAAGCAACTTTCCCAACCATGAAGATGGCGTAAGCAGCCGGTACTCACAGAATAAAGATCCAAACACAGTTGTGTAGTATCACAAATGGAAATTGTGACAGTATTGTTGAAAGCAAAAGCATTCTGTCACAAAATACAAATACAAAGCATTCTTAAATGAACTAAATGAGGAAATGGATTTAATGTGAGCGGGCAAATTGCTCCAATCGACAGGAGCTTTAAACCTAAAAGCTTTTCTGCCAGTTGTTCCTTTAACATAGATGACAGGAAAATAAATCTTAGGGGAGTTGCTAGTATTTTAATTTGAGTTTAGGGTCACAAAGTGTTGTTGTAAATATGGAAGATAATCCAAATGAATACATTTAAAAATAAAAACTGAGTCCAGTAAAATTGTCTTTGTAGACTAAGAGGTGGCCATTTATGTTCACTGCACATTGAACAGTGATGAGTGAGAAAAGGAAAACCAAGTACAAATCTGCAGTTTGTTATATGCTGTGTTACGATGAACACGGTCTGATTTAAATGCATTTTGACAGATGACATCAGCATTGTCCAGCTGTTATTTTCACTAAATTCAGAACAAAATCTCTATCTGTCTGGTAAATGCAATGTGAGGGAATCTAAAGCATCTGCATTCCAATTTCAAATGGTAACTAAAAGCAGATTGCAAGAATTTAAAGAGAAGCACATAGAGGATGATTAGCTGCCACACAGAAGTAATGAGATTACTCCAACATGCCACCCTCCACGCCGCTCTGCTCACTGTGCTAACACTCTAAACAAAATGACATTCAACTGAAACAACACACAAACGATGCCATTGTTCCAGCCCGCTGCACAAGCCGACTGAGGCGCGACAGCAGTAAGGATGGAAGCCATTGAACTTACTGCTCATTACCAGCACAACCTCTCCTGGAGCAGCAAAACAGCAGAGGCAACATTCAGTGTCTGTTCAGCTCTGTTTACTGACGCTTCTGCAAAAAACAAAAAAAAGAGACAACAATATGGTGGCAGCCAGATTGCCTCCCAATAGATGCAGTGCTAATATTTGCACTAGGCCTGCTGTACGTGTAGAAAAAGATGGTAGATTGGATTTCCAGCACACGCTTACACACACAAACACGCTAAAACACCCCCCTCCTCCCCCCTCGGTTGTTATGCAGCCTCCCATCTCGGTGTATTCTGAGAATTAAACCAATAAGCCCCCCTGCTAAGCCCGGCCTAGCAGTTATTGATGTGCTGCCTTTTTATTGTCTGGAGTTTATTCGGTTCATATTCGCTGTGAATGCCTTTGTGCCAAGACGCAGTCCCTTTAAACAGACTGACACTGAAGGGCTCAGAGACACAAGAGCAGCTGTGGAGTTTGAGGCAAAAATATGTTGTGGAAATCTCATTAATGCTCTGATATCTGTTCAGAACACAGATTCTCCAATTGCTTTATTAAATGTTTGCACATTTTCATTTTAGCGGAGCAAACACGGATGGGGACACAAAATTGATATTTTCAGATATTAAAAACTGAGAAAATATTGTATCCGGTTACTGGAAAGCGTTTACGCAAATAGGGGCTCAAAACCAGTATCATTACACCAGAATATTATTACCTCCTCTGTGTACCTTATTTTGGTCAGCTGTGATAACTTGATAACCTTTTTTAACATCATTTTCGTGAATTTACAAAACTTTCTTTGTTCTCCTAAACTCCTAAAAGCCAAATTGCACAGAGAAATTACCACCAGTTCAAAAAGTACAGCTTAGATCTCAGCCTGCTCGCATTTTACTGCCTAATTTTAAAGTAATTTAATGAATATTACCTTTGCCAGATGGATTCTCAAATTTGTCTTCATTTTCAGCAGCGTAGTACAGTTTGGTTTGCTTTTTTTTTTAACACAAAAAAACAGTTGGAAATCTCATTAATGCTCTGATATCTGTTCAGAACACAGATTCTGAATTTTCTTTATTAAATGTTTGCACATTTTCATTTTAGTGGAGCAAACATGGACAAGGACACAAAATTGATATTTTCAGATTTGAAAAACTTAAAAGAGATATTTTAACCAGTTACTGGAAAGAGTTTTTAAGTCATTTAAAGAAAATTACCTTTGCCAGATTATCAGCATAATGATTCTCAAACACTTCTTTATTCTCAGCAGCATAGTACAGTTTAATTTGCTATTTCTTACACGAAAAACAGTTAAGAAATTAAAATAAGACAATTTTCTTAACTATTGCCGCCATGGGTGGGAGGGGAGGTGGGAAGGGTGACAAAGAAGGGCAAAAATTGTTCATGTTTATGTTAGAATAAAAACAATTGTTCACAAAAAATGCATTATATCACATGGCAGACTGCAGGTGATGTTCAGCTTCAGATTTTCATCAAAATATTAAACATACAATTTGTCAAAACTCTGTCCTCGTTCTTGCATTGCAGTTATGAAACTGACCACCAAATCACAGCCTAACTTGAACTGAACAGAAAATTTGGGGGTCTTGGTGGTTAAAAGGCTGAAAACACTGACCATATAAATGCAGCCTTACTCTTTTAAGCCTGATTTTTGCCCCAGTCTCTTTCCCGTAACCTTTGTATTGTACAGTCACCCATAAAAATAAAGAAAAATGCCAAAGCAATGCTTTGAAATAGTTCCAGGATCCCAATATTGTTGTTTAAGATGCATGCCATCATTTTCCTCATTTCTAGTCACCTCTTGCCATCTAAATGAATGCAAAAATACAGAATTCTAATATTTGCAGCAGGTACAAGCATCTATTTCCCACTAAACTATCTTGTTTTGCCATAGATACTGTTGCCTATGTAATTTTCTTTCATTGTGATTTTTAAAAAAGAAAAGAAAAGATTATCAAAGGGTAGGAATAATAAGCATACATTTCCAAACATATCTCCCAGAGGAGGCATAAATCCCCACACATCAAAATTTGAAGAAAATTGTCCTATTAGAAGAAACTGTGATGCCAATTGTGCTTTGTTACATTGATCACAGTGACAGGATGAGATGAAGAGCAGATGTAACACCCAAAAAAGTTCTGCTCTTAAAACTTTAAGGCATTTATGTAGTTAGACGCCTCAGTAAGCTGAGTCACCTGAAGCTACTTTTCCCCTGCGTGCCTCTGAAATCATATCTCTGCCATCTCATTTTATCTCATCACACCCAGTGTCTCTGTATGTCGCTGCTCGAGCCCACAGGGAAGTTTGTCACCTTGATAACAGAACAGGGAGGCAAAGGCACAAAACAGCAACTAAAACACAAAGTTTTAAAAGAAATTAAACAAGGAGTCCTTCATTTCTTCCTGTGATTTCAATAAAAATGTCATTTTAAGCAGACACACACAGAGAATGGGTTCCAATGCTCTTATTAATTTTCTTTGTTTGCCGGCTACTCGGCTCTTTTCACCTCAGGTAAGGTTCTCAGCTGCGAGGACAATAAATAGTGCTGTTCAAGTGCCTCCACAATTTTCAGCTCAATAGAGAAAATACACAGTTGATTTCTCCGTGGCGTCTTGGCTGCTTTATTAGCACAGAACTAAAGGGGTGAGTCTCCTGAGTATGAATGTCTGGAGGTTACAGAAGTAATCAACATTCAGTCCAGACTGGAGAAAAATAACAAAACTTTCAGGTGATGCAGACAGCTTTCTCTTCGAGTTTGATAATACAACATAATACTGTTGCCTGTTTTTTTCTGATCTAGTTTATCAGTTTCTTCTTTCCTACATCAATGCCAACCACAAAATATACATTTAAAAAACAGCCAGATTAATAGACAGTCACTTAAAACCACAGCCAGCCACTTCCAACACATGCATTCAAATGAGTACAGTAGCAACACTTCAATACTAAAATGTTACAGCTTTGTTTCAACACAGAGGAGGGCGAGTGTTGCCAGAGAGAGCTTAAAATGGCTGCTGAAAGTCAGAATACTGGAGCTGAACCAAGCTCAGCAGACGGTGGACAGGCTTGCGGTTGGATGGCTGGGTTCGAAGGCAGCAGCTTGTTAGGGTGGAAATGGATTAGCGAGAGGCACAATGGGAGTCTTAGGCGTGTCTGCGGTGTTGTGTTAAAGCCCTGCCTACGTTGCCTGGGCTGCTAGACTCATTTATGCCCAGCGGTGCATGCAGCGGCCAACTCTCACACACAGGGCTCTTCTAATTGCCATGGTTTCTTCTGTGCTCGCAGCGACTGCTTCGATTCGGCATCCATCAAAAGCGTGAATTAACCTGCAGCACCACACAATTGTTCTGTTTGTCACATGCAGCTGGTAGTGGAATTATTTCTTTAAAATTGTTGTGTTGCATTGAAAGGAACAGTGAGTTTTACAGTGAGATGGAGAATTTCGAACAGTGATCATATTCCCCCTCAACACAACACAGATATTTGTTTTTATGCCTTTGAAATGCTCTTAACTGCATTTTCAAGGTGATTTCCATGTTTTATGCCAAGCTAGTAGCAGCACAGCTAAAGTGTTTTGTCACTCAGTCCACACCTTTGGTAGGCCTTCAAACTGAAATATTAGCATGCTACCATGCTAAACTAAGATGTGTTAGCATTTAGCTCACTGAACCACTGTTCTTTAAGTAAGCTACGGCCTCACATACTACATTTACATGAAATTAGTCCAGCTAAAAGTGGACTTTTAAATGCTTGTAAACATATTAGTCTGACTAAAATTGTACTGAACTGAAGTTGAGCTAATACACCCAGATATTGCGATTGGAAGTTGAATTACTCTTGCATGTAAGACCTGGACTGACATAAGCAATCTGGCATGATCAATAGTTCCTGCACAAAATGCCAGTATGAAAAAAAAAATCCCATAAGCATGAGGTGAAGCATGTATCAAATTTGTATCAAAAGTGAAGCATCAATATGGAGTGTACAGTGCTGTAAAGCTGGGGTTCGCTCACTGTTCCGACAGCTCATTGTTGTTGTCATGTGTAAGATGCACCAAAGAGCCGGTGTTCTGACTATTTCTGCTACCCATGGAAATGTGCTACTTTGCAGCTCTGCGCATGCGCAATGGAAACTGGTTAAGTTTATGCAAGGTGTCCAAATGGTTAAGGTTAGGGTAAAAATTACTGGGTGGGGCATATAAATCCAACACAGAGATTGAGTTTAGGCAAGCAATCACTGACAGTTATGATTAGGCATGTGAAATACATTTAATCATGCCTACGAAATTTGGTTAAGTTTCTTGGTTCACGCTACGGTAGCATTTTCTGACAAAGCAGCAGAAATCGACAGAACATCTCTCCGTTTTTGTTCACCTTGAAAGGAATGGAGGAGGCAGTGAGCAGCTGGATGTCTGTAATATTGGAGCATCTCACAACATGCGAGCGGAACAGTGAGCCATCGGAACAACAGGCCGTCGGAACAATGGGCCGTCTGAACAGCGGTGCGGCACCATAAAGCTGTCAATGTTTTCACCATTCGACATGGAATCTGCTAGCCACTTGCCAACTTGTTTGTAGCTTGTTTGGCCAACTAGAAGAAGATCCAGTAGCAACCAGCCGAACAGGGCATATCGCCGCCTTCCATAGCAGAGTCCGACAATAAATCGATTCTCCCTCAGCAGATGTATACTGGGACAAGGACAGTAGTCCAATTAAATGGCGTAACCGTAGCTCAACTTAACTATGCATGTAAATGTAGCCTACTGACAGAGCAGCTAGCCTCACTGTAGACTGTTGTTACAGATGAAATACTAGCTAATCTTCTGGCAACTGATACCTCACAATAGTGATTCAACTTGTAACCTCTCAAGCAGCAGGTACAGTGGGTTAATTTATACAATAGGTCAAAAGTCAAAAATATGCCACTACTGCATCACATTTACCTTTTTCTTAATGTTGACGTTAAAAAATGATACTTGTGACTGAAATCCAAGTTTACTTCACACGACTAAGTGAACTAGAGGTAATAATAGAGCAAGTGATGTTTAATTTACTGCCTACAAATGTGGCAGTTTCGTTGGCTAAGCTAGTAGCAACATAGCTTCAGTGCTTTGTCGCCTGGTCTGCATCTTTAGTACAAACTGAAATATTAGCATGCTCGTATGCTAAGCTAAGAAGTATTAGCATTTAGCGCCATTCTTCCTTACGTAGGCCTACAGCTTCACAAAGCTGCCAGCTGTAAAATATTGTTTGTTTTTTGAACTATATTCTGCTAACGTCTGACAAAATGTAACATGGATTTAACTTCTTTCTCACAACTTGTAGGCCTACATTTCCTAAAAGTTACACATTATTCAAGTAGCAGTTACAATCATTTATTCCTACATAAAAAGTCACAATTTTGATGCTTGTGCTGCGTGCCCCACATTTACCATTTTTTACAAGGATATTTATACATATAGTGTCATAAAAATCCTACAATGGAATGAAAAATATAGTACCCACTACTTTTTGCTAGAAATTCTACAAAGCTGTGCAGCACTTTTGATCTGTTTGACTTGTGTTTGAAATCTAAGTTTATTTCTCCACACTAAACTAGAGAATTTATTACGTAGGGAATAGTGAGTGAGTGAACGAGAAGGTAATTTGGATTTTTGATCTTTTTTGCTGGATGTTTTTATGTCTTTATTGAATAGCAGTCAGTAAAGAGATGGCAGGCAAGGGAGGGAGAGACGGATTGGGAATAATATGCAACGCAGCCCTTGTAAAAACACTGCCACCCACAGACACAAATCAAAGTTACATCTATTCATTATTTATACCTTATACTGCTTGTCAGGCAAGAGGTACACCTTGGACAAGCCACCAGTCTGTCACAGGACTGACATGTATAGACAAGAAACCACAGGGCTTTTTTCAAGGAAGACATTTTGGCTTGTCAGAGTAGGAGAAAGCGTTGACATACAGAATAACTAAGTGCCTGGAATCAATTTAGCTGCCGTTTTTTCCTTTTTTACACACAAATAGAGTTTCTAAATGTCATTACCTTGACCAGATTTTCCAGAAGAACTGTTTTCAGTCACTTAAAACTGTGTTTGTGTGAGGATAAATGGCCTAACACATTTTTTTAAAAACCTATTTTTTTAAGACGTACCTGTTTATTTGTAGACAACACTTTCCTTTCATGGTCCCAGTATTGTGAATGTTGACACACAGTCCCACTTCAATAGAATCCAGCCTACTTTAATGCCTGTGCTTTTCCTGTTATGACAGGTCACACACTTACAGGCAATTTAGAGTCTCCAGTTTACCTAACCTGCATGTCTTTGGACTGTGACAGAAAACCGGGAGCGTAAGGAAAGAAAAAACATATTAACTGACAAACTCCACACAGAAAGTTTGTCAAAGGAAGGTAGCGCAGCAATGGAGGCACTGTATGACTGACAGGTGCTCTCTGGGAAGTGCAGTGAAAAGACACCACAACAAAGATATTGCAACAAAAGAAAAACGCTGGATGTTGCTGAGCTTATGGTCCCAAAAATACACCCCAGTTAACTTTCTGTAATGCCATAAAATGTGCTCAATTCTTACATGATAAAGGACACATCTGGTGACATCAACAAAGTTCATGAAAAGAACGAAAGCAAGAGTGAATTGAAAGAGCCGACACAGAGGCCTGCCACCGATGAACACATTTTAAATGGCTCTGACGCTAATGCACTAAATATGTCCAATTCCTGAACAGGCCCCCTCATGGGGGGCCTCCAAAATGGTGGTATTTAGCAAGGGAAACTGCTAAAACAGGTTTCAAACACAGATTATTTGCTTAAATTGAAGGCAGCTGGATTCAGCAGTGATCCTCACAACTTACCAAAGCACCAGTGGACTATGGACATTGATAGTTTTCCAGGTTTCAGGTTTCCTAACATTTATTGTCAACCTGATTTCGATGCCAGGAAAGTACACAAAGCCTGAAGGCATACAAAAGTCTCAATGTCA